>JACXGK010000122.1:22603-76856 GCA_016801125.1 Novumbra hubbsi | reverse complement strand
CCGTAGTGTGTTACTGATGGTAGGCTTTGTTACTTTAGTCCCAGCTCTCTGCAGGCCTTTCACTAGGTCCCGCCGTGTGATTCTGGGATTCTTGTGATCATTTTGAACCATAGTATGATGAAACTAGTATGCCAAAAGTTTCTGTATGGTCTACTATTTCTGGTGGATTTTCGAAGTTTGCACAAGCGGACAAGTTTTTTCCGGATGCCCCAAACATTCGCAAAGGGGATTAAGAGAAAATGACTTTACCCCAGTCCTCAGCACTCTAATCCCTGTACCTTTTGCAGAATCAATCTGTCCCTGATGTTTTCCTGGAGAAAAGTGGTTTCTTTGCTGCCTATCTTAACACCAGGCCGTCCTCCAAAAGCCTTCGCCACTGTCATGCAAATGCACACACACCTGTCTGCTGCCAAGCTACGCACTGGCGGTGCCCCGATCCTGCAGCTGAATCAACTTTAAGAGATGGTCCTGGCGCTTGCTAGACTTTCTTGGGCACCCTGACGCCTTCTTCACAACAATTAAACCTCTCTCCTTGAAAATCTTGATGAGCCGATAAATGGTAGATTTAGGTGTAATCTTACTAGCAGCAATATCCTTGCCTGTGAAACCCTTTTTGTTTAATTTTCCTTTTTTGGTTTCACAATAAAAGTCCATGACCAGATATTATCGGGGCAAACAGGGCTGCAAATAAAATAAAAAATATTTTTGCCATGAAAGTTACAGTTGTAAAGAATAGCTCAGCGTAGTAGTAAACTGATAACACATTCATTTATAGCATGATGCATGTAGCTACAGAACTGCTTTTCCACTGTAAATTAATTCTAAACTTGAAAACGATGAAGTTTTGAGTTTGTCCGAACTATGTAAGCTTAACCAGCATATAAACAGCAGGACTAAAACTGATATCCATATTTAACAACAGCCACTGTTCGGGTTTCAAACTCTCCGTTCAACCGGACTGTTCAACTAGCACATATATCAAGCAGTTATCAATGTTCCATTTGTTAATCACAAAACTATTGTCAGGATAACTGCACCCACATCCACCCTGTAATAGCAGGGAAGGATTTAGCACTCTCATTGATTTAACAAATGGAGCATAGCCTAAAATTACAGACAGTGATTCTTGAAAGTATTCACCCACCCTTGCACTTTTCACAGTAACTACATAAACTCAAAATATATTCATTAGGAGTTTTAAACAATAATAAACAAAAATTCCATAATGTCAAAGAGAGAAAAAAATGACTACAAAATGATGTAAATGAATTGAGCAGTTTAATTAAGTAAACTACAAAAAAACTGTGAATCATAGAAACAGCACAGGCAATAAATGATTTTGCAACAGGGGGGCACAGACAACGGCCCTCTCTGTATACTTTCTGCCTGATTCTTCTCTAGCGTCTTTTTGTCACAACTAATGGCATGAGGCGGTACCTGCAGCCCATTCAGGTTGCACAGGTAGTCCTGCTCATCCAGAATGGCACATCCATATGTGTTGTCGCAAAAAGGTTTGATGTGGCTCCCAGTACAAAAGTCTAAAGAGCGTGGTGGAGAGATCAGGAGGGCTGAAACATGAGAGCTGGACAGGGCATCAACCCAGCAGCAGGTCCGGTATCTGCTCGATTGGCATTACCAATTTGAAAGCCACTGGCGCCCCATTCTCTTCACAGATGGTCTGGTTCACAATGAGCACAAGAACTGTATAATGGGTTAGGAGTACCATTGCAGCATAATTTTTGTGATTTTATTGAACACTTTGACATCATGTTCTTTTGTGTTGATCTGTGGCAAAAACACCTTACCAATTCAAAAGTCCAAGAGGGGTGAACATTTGAGAGCCACTGTACCTTAATGTTATTATCTTTAAGTGCAAATGCTGAGTCTCCTTGGCACATCATTTGAATTGAAATCAAATGTAAATCCTTTATTCAGTATGATTTAGCTACATTTCTCAAATAACAGCTATTGTTGGTGAAACCATTATACCCCAGTCGAATTCTAGAATGCAGCAGTAAATTCCAGAGAATTCTATAAATAAATATTTTCTCATATTTCAAATAGATATTGCACAAAAACCAAGAACAAACTACAATTATAAGTTTGTTTTAAAGAGCACATATTGTTATATATTGTTTTCTAAACGCTTGTAATAAAAATTGACTCCACTACCTCTGCGAATGCATTACATTTGCTACTACACAATGTGTCTAATAAACTGAAACAAACCAGATAGTAAGCTAGCTTGAGCAAGCAGTTTGGGCAGTTTCTATATAGCCTAACTGACATCTGTAGAAACAAGAACCAACATCTAAGTTTGCATAAAACAAAACTGCAATAATTCACGGTCTACTGATCTCCAACAACGTAATCATAAGGCACATAAATCTCTACACATTATATTTTATATAGCTTATAAGGGAAAGTTTTCGGCACATATTTTGGGAGATTCAGGACATCATGATCAAGCGACGACGACGTCAGCAATGCATAACGTTACGTCTCTAATCTTGGCTTGCTAGTGAAAGTGACACTTTGTTACTGCAAAAGCGAAAACACATTTGAGGGCAGACAACATTTCTATTCTGATAGATGAACCGAACAGTTTGTTGTCTAGTTATCTATGGCAGTTTACATTTATGAATGAAATCAGGAGTAATGCAAAAAAAACAACATCCAACTAAACTGCTAAACACCCAGACGAAAGAAACAATCATTCCAGCTCCACAGCTGAGCTGAGGACCTCGCCTATCAAGATATGACAGGTATGTTGTTTCTATCTAAATGATGTTACCAACATTTCAAAGCATATGTACAACACCACACATGTATACACAGTTTATTTTGTTACTCACCTCGACATAGTTATCGTTTATAAAAAGCAAGGAAGTTTCCAAATTTGCACCACAAAGCAACACAGAAATGGCCTCTTATAACCTTAAAAAGCCAAGGCCGTTTGGTGCTAGCATATTGAGTAAAGAAATTATTAAAAAAATAAAATAAAGTCCAATAACAGCATGGCCTTATTCTGGTGTCTTTTCAACGACAACATCCACGGGAATACAGTTACAGGTTTATGTCAAGTAGATTTTGTAATACATACAAACTATTATTGGTAAAGAATTGCTGCTGGCAGCGGCCGTAATGGGATTCTAAAAGAAGGGATCTGAAGGGTTAAAGCCTCTAATTTGTTATTTAAAAACATTTTTAAAAATCCCATTGACAAGTTAATTTCCCCAGCACAGATTTGTCTGAGAAGGGACCTCTCACCTTTCCCCCATTACGTAACTTTACAATATTTATTTTCCTTGCATTGGCCCTGTGGAACATTTCGATCAAATGATGCCAATCAACTCCTCCAGCACAAACCCCTAACAGACCTGTAGGTCAACATAGTTGAGGACGTAACGCAGGAATGCCAACGGAGCACACGGCTTCATGTCCTCATTGATAAGCTGTCTGACAACGTGAAATACATAATTATCCTGGCCTGCTACTGGATAGCAGCTTGACTGTAAGAGCAGCTGTTGTTGCCAGTAGTATCTGAGCATTGGTAATAAACCTTGTTTTGTTTTTTAGACACAGGGACTCTTCAACTAAGTTGCCTGGTTTATAAATCACAAAGACTTCATCCAAAAGCTACACAACAGTTATGAAAGTGAAATGTATTCGCCTTCATGCTTGATATTGGATATCAGCTTCTCAACAGTTTGAGTCTGCTTTTTCATTTCATAATTTGCCAAATGTTTTCAATGGGTGACAGGTCTGGACTTACAAGCAGGCCAGTTTAGCACCCAGATCCTTTTACATGTCTAGACCCTGTTACTATGGAGCCATGCTGTTGCACAGGTGCATCTAATATATATGTATGTATACGTGTGTGTGTGTGTGTATATGTATAAATTAGGGAAAAGTACATTATATTGCTTAATTAAAATCAAAAAGTTCATGTTTTACAATAGAGAAATGTCTGATAAGCTAATTAACTCCCTAAGCAGGGTCCAAAATATACTTTGGTAGATGGAAAAAAAATTACCATCCCAAATCTTTTTTTTTTTGTATTTAGCATGTCATCTTGGTCTCGTATGCAATTCTCAACCAATACTATAGCAGAGTGCAGTAACAATAGTAGTAATATTAACTGTATGCAGAAATATTAATTAAACTGTCTTAACACTATTAAAGACTTAATATTAATATATATAAAAAATATATAAATAAATCTGATTTCTTAGCTAAAAGGTATTAACAAAAGTAAAGTGGCCAACTAGCTAACAAAACAACAAGATGGATAACGTGATCTTTGGTGGGTACTGGATAATATTTTATATTATAAAACACAACACCTTAAATTTAACTTACTCACACATCCATGTTCATCAGTTTCATGGTTGTAGAGCCAACAACGTTGCGCTTTTCTAAATTGCCACACAAATTGCCAAAAAAAATTATATTGTATAAAAAGAATGCTGTTTGATGACAGACGCAATTAATGTTACGACTACGCAAGAGCACGACACATGCAGAGCGTCAGATTCAACTGATTGAAGTGACATCAAGCAAGCTGATTTCTCTAGTGCATTTTTTTTTTCCTACCCGCCAGTGTGGCATGCAGTCTCCATAATTTACTTGCCAAAGACAAAATGTTCCCGCATTTGGCGATTGGCGGGTGCTCATTTTGGACCCTGAGCCTTCAATATCTCAGTCATCAAGAATGGGGAAAAATGCTGACTTGACAGTCCAGAACACACTCATTGACACGCTTGCTGAAAGGGCTGGCTGTTTCCACAGTGCTGGGTCAAAGCATATTCATGGAAAGTGTGGTAGGAAAAGGTGCACAAGCAATAGGGATGACCGCAGCCTTTGGGAGCATTGTCAAGCAAAGCCAATTCAAGAACTTTGAGAAGCGTCACAAGGAGTGTACTGAGGCTGTAGTCAGTACATAAAGAGCCTCAAAGCACAGAGTTTCCAGGAAATAGGTCACAAGTATCACATTCCTATTGTAAAGCCACTCCTGAACCAGAGAAAACAGAACAAATATAACTGGACCATTCCTCAGTGGTCCAAAGTCCTCTCTTCAGATGAAAGTACCTTTTCCATTTCATTTGAATATCATGGTCCCAGAGTCTGGAACAAGAGTTGAGAGGCAAAATCCAAGTTGCTTGAAGTCCAGTGTGAACTTTCCAGTCATGGTTGATTTGGGGTGCCATGTCACCTGGTGTTGGTCAACTGTGTTTAATCTTGTCCAGAGCTAATGCAGTTGTCTGCCAGGAGATTTTCCTGCTGACACGCTTTATGGAGAAAGTGACTTCCTTTTCAAGCAGGACTGGGCCACTGCCCACAGTGCCAAAACAACTGGTAACTGGTTCGCCTGACCCGAACCCCGTAGATATCTATTGGGTATTGTCAAGAGGAAAATTTGATACACCAGACCCAACAACACTGATGAGCTGAATCCATAACACCTCAGCAGTGCAAATGAACATACTACAGTGTTTTGAGTTAATTCGCTGATTAGAGTTCTTCTCAGGTTGACATTTCTTATTATAATATTTTGTGATACTGGATTTTTGATTAATCAAGATAGAAAAAAAAGGCATCAAATGCTTCACTGAATCAAGAATTTATAACAGTGTAACTTTTTTATTTAAATTAATGGAGAATTTTTTTGTACTTTTCCAAAATATTCAAAATGTTTTAGATGCACCTGTAATGTGCTGAATGTGGTTTGACATTGTCTTGGTAAAAAGCAAGTCCTTCCCTTGAGACATTGTCTGAAAGGCAGCATATGTTGCTCCAAAACCTGTATATATTGCTCAGCATTAATGGAGTCTTCACAAATACTATCATGGATGTTGGCTTTTGAACTGTGCACTGACAAAATCTAGGATGTTCCTTGTCCTCAGGAGGACGCATTGTCCATGATTCCCAAAACAAAATTCTAATTTTGATTTGTCAGACCACAGGACACTTTTCCACTTCGCCGCAGTCCATCTTAAATTAGCATGGGCCCAGAAAAGGCTGCAGCGTTTTTTGGTCTATGTTGTTTGGTTTCTTCTTTGCAGTTGTGAATGCAGCAACGTACTGTGTTCACAAAGGTTTTTGAAAGTGTGAAGCCTGAACAGCATGACCATCCAATATTGGTGTTTGGCTTTTTCCCTTACATTTAGAGATTTTTCCAGATTCTCTGAATCGTTCAAAGATATTATGTATGGTAGATGACATTTCCAAACTCTTTGCAATTTTACATTGTGAAACGTTATTCTTAAATCGTTGCACAATTTGCCTGCACAGTCTTTCAAGGAGGAAATCCCCCTATCTTTACTTTTGAAATACTCATCCTCTCTGGGATGCTCTTTTTATACCCAATCCTGTTACAGACTTGTTGCCAATTCACTTCATTATTTGTCAGATGTTCCACCAGGTTTAGCATTATTGTCAGCTTTTTAAAATCAAATAAAAGTTTTGCTGGCATCAAATTCAATGTGGGCATACATTTCTCAGGAAACAATAACATTTCTCAGTTTTTACAGTTTGCACATTGCATGTTTTTGTTTCTTTTCTTTTTTTTAAGGGGCTGTACATTTGAATGATATCCATATAAGGAGATGGTAGGCAAGATTTGTTGACATTAGACCGAACCCAAGAAAAGCACTTAATTCAGATCAATATAAAAACTACTTTTGGCACACCATACCTTAACAACAAACAACTGAATACCTGGTAATGGTTGTATTTGCAAGCTATTTCGATATGAATGCATTGAAAGTCAATAAGGAGTCTCTTCTCTGTCTCGCCACTGTGGATTTGTTTTTGAGAAGCAGGGAGGCTCTTTCTGGGGGGCTTTTTATGAACAGCAATGACACACAACTAGCATTCCAGTGTTAACATGACAAATGTACCAGAAAGGTACATTTGCCTAGCCCCCAGCCAACCTCTTATAAAGTCTCCCTAATTTTGCAGACCCCTTGATGCTTGTTATGCAATTGTTGGTGTGGTTGAAAGGGTAAGCAGCGATACCGTAAGCTTCAGTGAACTCCACTCTGTCTCTCACTCTTTCACTCTCACTTTGTTTAGGGGAATAGTTAGGGGTTCCTTAGCAGCCCAAGGGTCTGTCAGTAGTGCAATGCCTGAGGTGACATACTTTCTATGATCAAAAAAGGCTTCATAGTCATTCCAAAAGGTTTTATTTATGATAATCTGATGCAAAAGGCATCTGATTCATCATCATTAGTCTGGCAAGCCTATGGATTTCTTTTGTTAACCGAAAGCAACTTTATGCATCTAGCACAAATACATACATTTTCACCAACACTTTCCTCCTTTAGGTAAATCCATAATAAGGTTATTTTCCCTTCCAAGCACATGACATATTTTGATACGTTTGGACTCTGACACTTCATGAATTCAGGGCACATACAAAACTGCCCTCCAAAAGTATTGGAACAGTGAGGCCAATTCCTCTGTTTTTGCTGTACACTGAAAACATTTAAGCTCGACATCAAAAGAGACCAGAGATCAACATTTCAGCTTTTATTTCCAGGTATTTACATCTACATCTGATGCACAACTTAGAAAATAGCACCTTTTGTTTGTTTTGTTTCTTTTCAACAATAAAAGTCAACATAATAAAGATAGTGTTGTGCTCTTTCTTGAACAGCATAAGATTTATACCTAAAAAAATTGTTATTACTGTATTTTAAATCGATTTTGAACTGAAATTCTCATTACCGCAATGCGTCCACATTCATTTTAATGGATCTTTGATTGAATTTTAGATCAAAATGCATATTGTTTATTATGTCTTGCAATAAAGCAAAACATATTGAATTTAATGGTGTAATATTCAAATAATGTTTTGGGGGTGTAAAACATGGTGTCCATGCATGTAATTCTCATCCTTGGTAACATAGTTCACGTTCCTGTAAAAACTCCAGTCTTTTTTTAATAAAGTTTTATTCGGTTATAATGCATCACAAACAAGAGAAGCTACAAGATGGACACCAAATAAGGTAAGTTTCTTCAATTTTTCAAACTTTAAAATGAAAATTTCTCCCTTTATCTCCTGTACCCGACAACATTGATTCTCATTACCGCAACAAGAAATATTACTTAAAAAAAAAAAAAAAGCTTTAATGATTATTATTTGATCAATATAAAAAGGTAAATGCGTTCCTAACATGATTTATTAAAACGTTTTTACAGAGTCATAATGGCTTCTCCTTTGTTAGCTAAACAACAAAATGCAAGCTCCTCTCATCCTCCGCAATGCACATCTCATACACCGCTACACTGGGATGCCTGTTGCGGTAATGAGAATTGCTGTTATGGTAGTGATAATTTGCCCTTTTTTTGTGATTGTTTTAGATCTCCTAATTATTTTTGGCAGGGGCCCCGCTAAGAATTTTGGGCCGCATAAAGAGATTGCAATTTGGCCCCTCCCCCCCATAGTAGGCCCGGATGTTTGAGTAGAAGCCTCAAAAGTGGCCCACATGCTCATTTTTACATGTCAAACTGATAGCACCGTTTTTGCTGGGAATTGTAGTGTCTGCAGCACCACCTACAGTGGACTAAAAAAGTATTTGATCCCCTGCTGATTTTGAACAATTGGTAACACACTACTCCGTGAAGGACTGAAATCCTGCAACACCCGCAAGGTCCCCCTGCTCAAGAAAGCACATGTACAGGCCCTGTTGAAGTATGAACATCTGAATGATTCAGAGGAGAACTGGGTGATAATGTTATGGTCAGATGAGACCAAAATGTAGCTCCTTGGCATCAACTCAACTTGCCGTGATTGGAGGAGGAGGAATGCTGCCTACGACCCCAAGAACACCATCCCCACCGCCAAACATGGAGGTGGAAACATTATGCTTTGGGGGTGTTTTTCTGCTAAGGAGACAGGACAACTTCACTGCATCAAAGGGATGATGGATGGGGCAATGTACCATCAAATCCTGGGTGAGAACCATCGAAAATCTGTAGAGGGACATGAAGGTTCAAGGTTGCCAAAAAGTCAGCCTCAAAACCTTAATGACTTGCAGAGGATCTGCAAGGAGGAGTGGAACAAAATCCTTCCTGAGATGTGTGCAAACCTGGTGGCAACAGATGGTTGCCAACATCGGTTTTGCCACCAGAAACTAAGTCATGTTTTGCAAAGGGGTCAAATATTTATAGAAACTAGTCGAATGCAAATTATTTTATAATTTATTTGAAATGTGTTCTTCTGGATTTTTGTTGTTGTTATTCTGTCTCTCACTGTTCAAATAAACCTACCATTAAAATTATAGACTGATAATGTTTTGTCAGTGGGCAAACATACAAAATCAGCAGGGGATCAAATATTTTTTTCCTCCACTGTACATGTCTACCACTGAATTGAATAACATAAACTTGATGTTATGCTGATTTGTATTGCAGTGAAACAGCTAGTGCAAAAAGAGTTGCAGCAAGTGCTAGATTTAAAAAAGCATAGAGAGAAAATTTACAGCAATCCAGAACTCTTGGAGGAATACAGGAGGAAGGAAAGAGAAAGCATTTTACCTGTTAGTTTTGTTGAATTAAGTCCTATTGGTTGTTATTATACGCTCTATAAAAAAGATATAAAGATGGACGTATTATGTTAATTATTATGTAATTAGTCAGACAACATTAGATTGTAGAGTTACTCTCTATTGTAGAGAGAAACAACATTCTGATGTTATGTTACACTTTCAGATATCGGAAAAGAAAACTACATGCAATCATGAAAACTGAAGATCTGACCGTTGAACAACATTAAAAGAAAAAGGGTTTATCTGGCCTAATCGCTTGGCGATTGTTTGTATTGTGTATAGCATTGTTTTGTACTGAAGTGAACTAAACGTATTCAGTTCACTACTGGTGAAATTTCATGATATTTGTTCTATGAAACATGCTTGTGTTTTGTTATAGTTCTGCAAATGTGCATATTATTTATTGTATTTTATCCACAAATGTTTATTTTTTATTTTATTGAGTTATGGTGTTTTTATAAAGGGGTCCTGGTTATTGAATTACTAATTCTTATGAATTCTCATTCCCGAAATCATCAGCCTCATTTCCGAAACATGTATCTCATTACTGAAACAAGTGATAATTCAGCTATGAATTAATTAATAACAAATAATATTTTGTCTTTCAATTTGTGTCCAGAATATTAGTTTTTTTTTTTACTTCAGTTTTGCAGTATGACTTCAAATATGTCAGGTGTGGATCAAATATCACAAAAAAAACAGTTGTAGATCATGGGGAGTGTTGAGAAATGAAAGAAAATAGCTAAAATAACTACATTTATTTATTCAAAAAAACTTTTCCCCAGAGATTCATGTAACTTTGTACAGGCTTATTGAATAAATTATTTACAAAAATAGAAAAAAAGATTTGTTTTTCTATCATTTTTGGTGTTTTGGATAGTTGCGGTAATGAGATTTTTTCATTTAACTTGTTTGGTAAAATGTGAATAAAAATGTTATATTGTTAGTATATGTTTTGAGATTATTAGTCACAATAACCTAAAACCTTGCTATCAATGTTTCAAAAGATTCCCTTTTTATGTATTTTTAAAATCTTCATGTTTGAAATATTTGAAACCAGGATTTCATGAGAATGACCCCATAGCCAGTAAAACCATTTGGAATGTCCGGACGAAGAAAGAAGCCACTGGTGTACTAAGTAACAGATAAAAAACATTAGCAGTTGATGACAGAAACATTGTGAAAGCTGTAAAGAAAGACCCTAAAACAACTGTTAGTGACATCAGCAACCACCTCCAGAGGGCAGAATTGAAGGTATCACTATCTACTGTTCGCAAAAGACTTCATGAACAAAAGTAAAATGGCTACACCAGAAGATGCAAGCCACTCATTAGCAAGAAGAATAAAAAGGCCAGAATGGAATTTGCCAAAAAGTACAGAGAGCAACTTCAAAAAACCTGGGACAAAGTTTTATGGACTGATGAGACAAAGAGGAACTTTTACCAAAGTGATGGAAAGGCTAAAGTTTGGAGAAAGAAAAGATCTGCTCATGATCCCAAACATACAAGCTCATCTGTAAAACACGCTGAGAGTAATGTCATGGCTTGGGCTTGAATGGCTTCTACTGGGACGGGCTCATTAATCTTCATTGATAATGTAACACATGATGGCAGCAGTAAAATAAACTCAGAAGTCTACAGAAACATTTTGTCTGGCAATTTTAGGAAACATGCAACCAAACTGATTGGCAGAGCCTTCATCAAGCAGCAAGATAACGACCCAAAACACACTGCCAAAACCACAAAGAAGTTGATCAGGGGAAAGAAATTGAAGGTTTTAGACTGGCCAAGTCAATCTCCAGGCTTAAACCCTATAGAGCATGCATTTTACCTGCTTAAGATGAGACTGAAGGGAGGAACCCCGCAAAACAAACAACAAGAGGCTACGGTTAAAGCATCATAAAAGAAGAATGCAAACGTTTGGTGATGTCAATGGGTCATAGACTTGCTGCAGTAATTAAAAGCAAAGGATTTGCAACTAAATATTAAGTCTTATTCACTTAAATATATTTTAAGTCTATCTGTTCCAATACTTTTGCTCACATAAAAGATTGGTGAGTTCGAACAAAAGGTGCCATTTTCAAAGTTGTGCATCAGATCCAGATGTGAATACCTGGAAATAAAAGCTGAAATGTTGATCTCTGGTCTCACATTCATCTTTTGAAGTCAAGCCCAAATGTTTTCAGTCTACAGCAAAAATAAAGGAATTGCCTCACTGTTCCAATACTTTTGGAGGGCACTGTACATGTATCCATTACATTGATTCAACATGATGGTAGGGCATTAAAGCCAGTCAATTTACCTTGACCCGTACACAATGAAAAGGACAACTACCTTCAACATGCATTGAAATACATTAATATAATACAGGTTCTCCAAGAGGATTGAACATGAAAAAATGATATGTCCCTAAAACTAGTTTCAAGCATCTTGCATATTTTCATTTAATTTAGAACTCACAATGTTTTACCACAGAGAAGTAATCTCACATTCTACTGCAATAAATATACAATACCTACCTACTATTATGCTGAACAATCCAAAACAATTAGACAGTGATTATTAATTTAATGTTTGACATTGCTCACCTCGACATCGTTATCGCTTTCAAAGAGCAAGGATGTTTCCAACGTTGCACCACGAAGCAACACAGACAGAGCCTCTTCTAAAATTAAAAGCCAGGGCCGATTGGGGCATATCAAGTAACAACATTATTCAAACTGAAAAAAAGTCAAATGACAGCATACTAGAGCTGGGGAATATTATCGCTATCATGACGTAAACGATTCTGCATCAATTAATAAAAAGATGATTTGTTTTAATTATTAAATATAATATATATGTATTATTATATTAATTATTATTATTATATTATATACCCTGGTGCCAAAATATATATATATATATATATATGTATATCACACACGCACGCACGCGCGTGCGCGTTACTTCCGAAAGACATAACTTAACAAAACATGTTTATTTAAGAGTATTTATTTACAAAAAACAGTACTACGTTACAATGCTGACGTGAAAGATTCTGATTTGAATTAGTACTGTTTTTTGTAAATAAATACTCTTAGCAAATGTATATACATTTTGTTAAGTTATGTTTTTCGGAAGTAACGCATGTGTGCCTGTCTGATGTAGGTCTAATGGAGATAGGAGAAATGGCGCAGGGACAGCAGCAGCCTGTGCTTACAAATGCGCCCAGCTCCTTGAAAGCAGACATTATAGCAGGTGTGTAAGGATCTCTTACTCGGTCATGGAAAACAAATGCTTTTGCTTCCTCCTCCATACCCGGGTGCCAAAATACATAATCCCTTCTCTGAGTTCACAAACACCGCTATACCGGTGCTGAACAGTGACACAAAATCCAGAGTAACGGAGGCGAGTAAGCCGGCCGAGTGGTCATCACCTGCGATTCCTGCACATCCATCTCCACAGACTCATGTGTAACGGTTACTGCTGATTGTATTGGCGAAGACTGGCAGCTGAATTCACAAACTTTTACGAAAACAACGCAGGTTTTTGCTAAATGTTATTTCAGAGTGAATAATAACATTTAGATTATCCACAAACTATACAAAATGTTATACTACCTATAATCGAATCGTAACCCTTTGAATCTGATTCGAATCGTGAGGCAGGTGAAGATTCTTACCTCTAGAGCATACCCTTTTTCTGGTGTCTTATTAACAACCACATCCACGGGAATACAGTTACAGGTTTTTGTCAGGTAGATGTTGTGATATTTACACAACTATTATTGTTAAAGAAACACGGCGTCAACGGCCGCTAAGGGATCTAAAGGGTAAATTTAAGTATCTGTCAGCAGTACTGTTTTTAATGCCTACTTTGAAGTACAAAACACTTGGTAAGTAGTGTTTCTTTAAGGAAAGAAATCGTACTGGTCTTTAGGTTTTAAAAAATAAATATCAAAATGGCAACACAACTATGTAGGACAATGCAAAATCCTTCCTAACTTCTGCAGCCAACTGGCTTCAAAGTATGTCCTTTCTTCCTGACAGCATGGATCAATACCTCAGAGAGAGCAGTAGCACTTTGCTTTTCCATGTACTAATTTCATTAGTCAGCTATTACATCTTTCTTGTATTGAGACAGTAGGCAGAGACAGACAACGTAGTAATGAATGGGATATATGCCTTGAAAGGTTTTAATGCCACTTGGAACTCGCTTAAAAGTTATTCATTGAAAACTGCATAGGTCAGTGTAATAAATACTTTGGAGGTGAAAAAGGATGCTTTGTTGATATTTCTCTGGTGGTTAACTCTGTGGATGTTTTCTTTTTTTTACAGGCCAGATTGAATGGGCTTGAATACTGATCAATGTGCAGTTGGTTGCCCACCCTTGTAACATTGACAGAAAAGATGCAGATCTTCCTAAAATATATGTTTTTCATTAATTCACCTAATTCAATGAGGCCTAATATAGTTTCTACAGTTAGTTATAAACGTGCACCATCACAAACACCTTCTCAGTGACATTTAGAAAAAAATAAGACTTGATTTATTATTATAAGAGAAAACAGCAGTTCCAAAGTGGCCACCCCCCACAACTATTTGGACAAAGCTGATGGATGAAAATAAGGAAATGTATCCTCTTAAATTCTTAGAGCTATGGCACAAAAACTGACAATCCATGTGATCAAAACCATTTGATTTACTCATGCTTTATTGTTAATGTTAAAAATGCTGCCTACAAAAAAAGTTCATGTTCTGGGTCCTGATGGGCAATACGGGAACTAAACCCATGAGGCTTGAAAAATGAATAGGTATATCGCTTCACAGAAACAAAACTGTTACTATGGTTTCTCCATGACAGGATGTAAGAAGTTATTGAAGAACAGCATATAGGTCTCCAAAAGCCAACATTTTGAATAACATTATATTTGGGTGTTTTGTGTTTGTCTGTGATGATTGTCCCTTGGCTGGGAGTAAGTGGAGATTTAAGGTCCAGAAAAAAGGGGTAGTGGCCTGACCCTTTGGGGACGCTCTGTATTTTGCTCAATTCTGCAGTTTGGATTAGCATCACTGTTGTTTTCAACACATCCCTGTAGCACTTCTCTGAGGACAATTGGTTTCAGATTACACCATATACACCATAGATAATCATCTGGCAATAGATAAAGTAAATTTCGGTAAAGTTGGTTTAGCATTTATAAATGTAATGGTACATTTCACAAAAAGTTGTCCTACAAGTTAAAGAAATTCACGAATTCTTAAGGGCCTGACTTCTCTATAGTTAATGTTAAAGGTGAAAAAATATTTAACATCTTATTGCAAAATTAAGCAGAGTTATTTCCATTATTAGCCGAGTTCACCATTCAGTATAGTCATTAGCGAATATAGTATACAACAGACCATAATAACGCAAGGTATTTGGAGACGGCCTGGCGAGATGGATTTTTCTCAAAAGTTGAGTCACATCTTTAACTCAATGATGCGCGGGTATGGTCTAGAATACCGCTGTACAGGCTAATAATTGCCTGTATCCATTGTCATATAGTTTCATTAGAAGAGCAACATTTTTACATCGGACTCCAGAAGTTACAATTCGGCTGACTAGGGCTAGGCTCAACCAGGACCAATAGACAATTGCGACACTGTATACATGTACAAATACGGTTACAGTTTCCATATGATAAGCCGTAAGCTTCAAAGCATCAATTCGACTGCCAACGAATAGGCTAATAATGTTTGTGTAGGCTATGACAGTCAACCATCATACACATATTTTTTATCAGATGGATGATTTCAAATACGCTAACGTTATAAAATGACAATGGCATAGGATGGGTAGCTAAATCCCCATTGCCCCGATTGGCTGCTGCTGCTAGGTTACTGAACGAAAGCAAAAGACAATCCAGATTTTAGCGTTATTAACAACACGAACATTCCCACACACGTGTGGATAAAACAAATGATTGTCCACAGAAAAATATAGGCGGAAGGGAATCGTTTAAATTGCATACTTACATTCTCCGTGTCACGCTCATTTACGGTGGGCAATGGCGTTCTGGTCGACATTTTGTGTAAACTGGCCGCTAAGCAAAGCACCGCGAGCTTGCCGCTGAGAAGAGCGCGAAGAAGATATTAATTTTCGACGTTTTTACACCACCGGCATTTCCAACCCGATGTCCAATACGCAGTAATCCCAACTACAGCATATCAACCGAAAGGCCCGCTTGGAGCCAGCGCAAAGGGCCTACACTAGATGCGCCCCCGGGTACTAGGTAAGCAACCGTAGAAGACCGACAGAAAAAGAACAGGAGTTTGTATGAAGCAATCCAGCATTGATCCTCCCTGATAGATAGGCTGACCTACTAGGAAAACGAATGCGAGAGGAGCAGTAATAAAAACACATCACTACACAGGAGCGACCTTCATTCCCCCTCCCAAAAAATACGATTCGTGCTGCACAGCCTACGCGTTTACCATTCTTCGTGGAATATCTTTTATAGACCGCATGTGAGCAAAAATATATATTCCTCCGCAACCCTTTAACGCGAAATAGAAGAGAACAGTGACAGGAGAAACACCAGGTGGCGAGAGAGGGATCGAGCAAACCTCAAATAGACGTTTCTTTCCATTAACAATTTAGGAAATGTTTATGATGATGACGTTTTTGTGGGATGTTCTGTATTTTATGTTGCATTCATGACGCCAAGCATACGCTTACACGTGCAACTTGTTTTCTTTGAATATAATAAGCATCACACACATTTTGCATGAGTGATTACAATTACGATATGTTTTTGTAAACATTAGAAGCACATTTTTAGGTGACCGTATATTGTAGCAAAATGGGTCATTAATTCCTTATCAACATATTTCGACATATTATAGTTTTAGTAGACAGAAATGGAAACAAGAGAAGGACGTCAAATGACTGTCTAATAGAACTGAACTGCAGGACCGAAATGCCCTTTCGAATTTTCGAGTTGAACGTGATAATGTTTCCATCTAGCGTTTCTATTTTGAAATTACACAAATATTTGACTTATTCTTGCATTTTTCAATAAACATCATTGGAGCATAATGTTTTTTTTTCTTGTTCCTAACGAATTGTATGGATGATAGTCAATCTATGAGTTAAATCTACAGACGCAATATAGCAAAAAGCCAGTGAAGCTCTGGATTCTGTTGTGTGCCCCATTTTTACCTTGACAACAAAGGTTGGTACAAAAATATTTCCACTGCTCAAAAAGATTAAGGGATTTTATAAAAAAAAGTCGATTGAACTTTATGGATATCAATATATCCAGTTAAGAAACATGTGATTGTGAATTTGTTTTTGTTTTGGTGGAGAGGCAACAGAAAGACAACCCCAAAAAAGAAATAGTTTTTTGCAGGTGGTGAAAAATTGCTCTCTCTTTATCCTTCCTGACAGATTTTTCTTTAGTTTTGCGTTTTGTTAGTGTCCTATGACGATTGGATTGAGTCTACCCTTGGATAATTGGTAATATATTAACATTATTATACATTAAACATTATTAATATAATAACATTATTAATATAATAACATTATTAATATAATAACATTATTAAGCAGGCAAAACATTTATTTTATTTCTTATGGGATTCATATTCAACTGTAGGTCCTAACAGAATGGCACATTCATAAAACAAAACATGGCAACAAATAAAAAAATGAAAGTCTGTATACCCTTCATTCTTAATATTGTTTATTGCCCCCTTTAGCATCAATGACAGCATGCTGTCTTTCGTAATAGTTGTCTATGAGGCCTCAAATTCTTTTATGTGGCATGGCTGCCCATTTGTCTTGACAAAATGCCTCCAGGTCATGCAAAGTCTTTGGTCGTCTTGCATGAACCGCATGTTTGAGATCTGTCCAGAGTAGCTTGATGATATTAAGGTCTGGAGACTGTGATGGCCACTCCAGAACCTTCACCTTCTGCTGCTGTAACCACTGGAGGGTCAACTTGGCCTTGTGCTAAGGGTTATTGTCATGCTGGAAAGTCCAAGATTGTCCCAAGCGCAGCTTTCATGCAGAAGAATGCAAATTGACTGCCAGTATTTTCTGATGACATAACTATTAATGGTATTCTTAAACATCACCCAGCACAGCCAGAAGAGGTTTGGCCACCCCTTTGAACCTGGTTCCTCTATAGGTTTCTTCCTACAATCCGGCCCACATAGGGAGTTTTTCCTAGCCACCCACAATCCTGTTGTTGCGTGCTCGCTGGGGTTTTAGGCTGGGTGTTTTGTAAAAGCACTTAGTGAAAACTGCTGATGTAAATAGGGCTTTATAAATACATTTGATTGATTGAGAATAGAGTGATGATATGTGACAAAGTTTGATCTATATGAATCAGAAAATGGCAATTTCTACTATCAGTGCAATAATTACAAAGTCTAAAGTAATTGGCTGGGAGGAGGAAATGTCTGTAGATTGACCCCACACATGAGAATGAGAATTTGGCCACCATTTACAGCTGTGGCCAAAAGTTTTGAGAATGACAAATATTAATTTTCACCAAGTCTGCTGTCTCAGTCTTTATGATGGCAATTTGCATATACTCCAGAATCTCATGAAGAGTGATCAGATGAATGTCGATTTAATGAAAATGAACTTAATGATTGAGTTAGATTAAAACCTGACTGCCTCTGCCAGGAAGCTTAAACTGGGTTGTGGCTGGATGTTCCTGTAGGACAATGATCCAAAGCACAACTCAAAATCAACAAAAAAATTGTTCACTGACCACTAAATAGAAGTTTTGCCATGGCCATCTAAGACCCTTGAATTAAAACCCATGGAAAACACCTGTCTATATAAGGTCCTACACAGAAATGGGAGAACCTGCCAGACGTGCTCCATCAATCAGACAAAACACAAGCCACACCTAAGCAAATAGCATTTGACTTGCTACCTGAAGAGCTCTGAGAGCATAAATTCTCTGGTCTGAAGAGAACCACATCAAACATTAGATCTAAATTCCAAGTGCTTTACCTGGTAAGTATGCCAAGAACACATTTTTATTTACAACAACAACCTGGGAGCAATTTGGGTTAACTGTCTGGTCAAGGACATAACAAAAGGTTTTTCATGCTTGTCCAGGGTTTTAACCAGAAACCCTTTATTTACAGAACCAAAGTTATATTACAATTTAGAAATAGACCATTTTAGAAATACCATACCAGTTCTAATTGAATAAAGTTATAATCAATGCAAATGGAATGATTATGGCATTATGTGCAAAAAAAGTTTAAGTAATGTTTATTACATTTAATAATAAATGCAAACATTATTACATTAGCAGCTATTACTCAATTGGCAGTAATTACATAATGAATAGCTAAATGGAGAGTGAATATGATTTGAAAACATTTAAAATACTTGCTGTGCATGATTGAGCTTGTCTATTGCAACTGAACCAATTGAACCATTATTTTATTACATGATGCAAACAGTTTGTATTACACAATGAATTCTTAATGTTGTTTTCTTTACTTTCTAATAATTACAAATATATAATAGACAGTTAAATGAATAACGTTTGAAACACAAACACTTGCAAGAGTTCTGTGTGATGTTCTCTAGGATGATGTCTCTCTTTCGATGGGTTAATGAAAAATCGCATTCAGATAGGCACATAGCACATTTTTCTAATAATATTCCTTCCGCTGTGTACATAGGTACTTTTGGTGTAATACTGGTATTTGTTACCACAAGATGGCGCTGGTGTACACCCAGAGAGAATAGCCAACACCATATATTTGACTCACTTTCAACTTTGGCTCAGTGGTTAGATATGGAATCGCACACATGCATACGTGCAGATACGCACACACTATCCACAGGCACTGCAATGACAAGACAATACAGCCACAGATCCAAACTGCGCTTACTAAACCTGCTTTTTTATTTCAAATGTACAGTACCGTTCAAAAGTTTGGGGTCACTTGGGGTTTTTGAAAGAAAAGCAAATTTTTCATCCATTAAAACTTATCATATATTCAGTGTAGACATTGGTAATGTTTTTAATAACCAGCATTAAACTGCATTTTTTATGGAATAACTACAGAGGCCCATTATCTGCAACCATAAATTCTGTGTTCCAATGGGAATTTGGGTTTGCTAATCCAAGTTTATCATTTCAAACGGATAATTGATTACTAATTCATTCATTACAAAAATGTTCTGCAATTGTTTTAGCATAGTTGAAAGCTGTTGTGCTGATTAACGAAGCAATAAAACTGACCTGCTTTAGACTAGTTGAGTATATGGAGTTTATTCAATTGTAGGTTTGATTACAGCTTCTTCTGAAACTCGTCAGTCTATTCTTGTTCTGAGTAATGAAGGCTATTCCATGTGAGAAGTTGCTAAGAAACTAAAGATCTTGATCAACACTTTGTACTACTCCCTTAACAGAACTGGGCAAACAGCCTCTAACCCGGATAGAAAGAAGAATGGGAAGAATAAACTGTGGATTTCTAAAGAATATAGACACTGGCAAGAGCAAGATTGTTAAAAGGGTAACAAACAGACAAATCTATGTTTGAGGTGTTGGGATCACAAAAAACATTTGAGACAGACCAAATAAAAAGTTTCTGAAGGAATATTTGATGCCATCTGTCAAACATAGTGGAGGCAATGTGATGGTCCAGGGGTGCTTTGGTGGTGGTAAAGTGGGAGATTTGTACAGAGTAAAAGGGTTCTTGAAGATGGAAAGCTATCACTCTATTTTGCAACCCCATGCCATACCCTGTGAACTGATTGGAGCCAATTTCCTCCTACAACAGGGCAATGACACAAATGTACAGCTGTAAACTATGCAAGAACTATTTAGGGAAGAAGTTTGTATTCTGTCTGTAATGGAGTTGCCAACAGTCACCGGATCTCAATGTAAAAAGTGCCCATCAAGCCTATCTCAGGCTTGAGGGAGGTGCCTCAGAAAGCATGGTGTAAAATCTGTTCATATTACCTCAACAAATTTACAACAAAATCGCCAAAGGTTTGGAAAGCTGTAATTGCTACAAATGAAGCATTCTTTGACAAATGCAAAGTTTGATGGACACAATTACTATTTCAATAAAAAAATCACTATTTCTAACTCTGTTGGTTACTATATTTCCAATAAATGTTGCTTTACTTCCTATTCACACACATTTCATGTGTTTTCATGGAAATTAAGGACATTTCTAAATGACCCTAAACTTTTGAACGATACTGTTACTCCAGAATGGCTATTGGTAGTTGTCCATTTTAGTTTTTTTGTACAATAGTGATGGCTGCAACAACGGAAATTGAAAACGGATTGCAGGTCAGGACTTTCCAGCAAAGCACACATTGCAGTGTTCATTAGGGCATGCAATGGAAAATATCTTCGAAAATATTTTGTAATGTAAGTCCACAGTGAGCAATTTTGTAAAGAATCTCCATTAAGTTCATTTTCTTCCATATGATGCCTTATGAACCCAAGCAAGTTACCAAGCAATGAGTATTAGGACAGAAAGACACAGAAGATAAGTAGATGATCCAAATACGCCTGCAATCTCAGACTCACTCCAGTTAAAGACACTTCTGTTTTGTAGTAATTACTAATTTAAGTCAGTGCAGCTGGGACCCCTAATGGTCTCAAGTTACCCATTCACCTAGTTACAAGAACCGTGCTGCATAGGACCCAGTGTAAGGAAAACATCTAAACTATCCCTATGGTATACTGTCACAATCTCCCGTCGAGGCATATCATAGACATTTGTACCTTTCCTCCTCAATAAGAGTTTTATCCCATTAAGTCTGTAATAAACCTTCCGGCAAAAGCATGTGTGTGCTTATCAGTAATCACCCCAGAATTAACAATAATTATTTTGCTTTTTCACATACGCTTCATTCTGTTAAAAAAAATGTCTCCCTAATTTTTAAACTGGTAGTTTTTACATACATAAAGTCAAAATAATCAAAGCAATGACCAAAAACAAACTTGGCACAGGATGAGTTTTTGAATGACATCACATTCATTGTTATGTGTGTGTGTGTGTGTGGGGGGGGGGTAACTTGAATGGTTAGTGAAAAGAAAGCGGACTAGTATGTTCTAATCTTCATCCGTTTATCCTTCTACTTCATCCACACCCCAATCCTTCATTCCATCCATCTATCCATCCATCTATTCCCAGCAGCAGCAGGTGATGGCAGCTCAGCTCCAACAGCCTTTCTGTGATTAGCTCGGATCTGATGGCTTGTTCAATTCTACCTTTACTCCCTTTTCGCCAACACCTGAGAGGGAAGTACAGAGGGAGGGACGTGTGGGAGTTTTATTTAATGTTCCTTTGTAGCTCAGTTGAGAATAGCATTTGTTATACCATGGTTGTGAGGTTGATTCCTATGTAGGAAGGGACAGTTAAAAATTCAAATGTAAGCATACATTAAGTTGCATTTAATAAAAGTGCCTGCTACTGGACTTAATAGCAAAATACCCTTTTGTCCATATACTTTACTCATTATAATGTAGAAGGCAAGATCACTACTCTTACTTTCTGCCACTTCATGAATATGGGCACAGGACTCTTACCTGTTAGATACTTCTCCTTGGCACGAGCACGTTCATCTGCATCAAAATACCAGACTGTTATGGCATACCTGGACAGAAAATGAAGCAAAAACAGAACGATCATCAGGAGTCATGTTTTTTTCTCTGGAGCCAGGCTTAGATGTGAACCTACCTGGTGTGGTATGACGGCTGCACCTCGTGGGGGTTTCGTCGGTCTGACCAGAAGAAGAGTAGCCGGTCAAACTTGGGCTCGATGTCTGCAAACTGCGCTTTTCCCTCTGGGAAAATCCTCAAGAGTCCACCGTGTTTCTATGTCATGAAAACACAAATCAATCCTCAATAAATCGTACTCAAAAACGGCAAACAGTAAAACTTGTTTTAAATAAAATACATTAATTCAGAATTGTTAGTATACAGTAATGTAAAAACTATTTGGGGCAAAATAGAGCAAACTCAGAAGAGTTCAAACTTAAAAGAGGACTGACAGTGCACTTCTATATCACTGGTATTCACCTTTAAATGTTACAAATACAAACGTTTAGAGGCAACTGGGAGCACCACCTCCACAGCTACCAGAATCCTTCTTAGCCCTGAATGTTCTGATTCAGGCACACTCTTCCCTACTGCACCTTGTTCTCACCCAATGCCAGGTCTTACCATTGGCCGAATCCAAAAACTGACAACTAAGAGGTGCAGCCCTGCTATAGACCCATCAATTCTCACATAGCACGACAAAATAGCTGAAAAGAAGAACCGTAATCATGAAAAAAGACTGAATGCTGAAGGAGGTCATGTATAAAGACCAAAATGTAAATGACTGATCTCTCAAGGCAGTCAAACTGTGTGCCCCGGCACCAGGACTGAAAGGCTTGCCATTTATTGGCTCCCTCATGAAGGGAGCTCTAGCTGCCATCATCTAAAACAGTTTTGCCGCCCCTGATTATTGATGATTGTTTGGCTGGTCTGGGATTGCAATGTATTTTTGGCTCAGACAAGATACTTCTTTGCCACATATTTCTCAAGCAAGTCCCTATGGCCCTGTCTCATTTGTTGAAACAAGTTTGTTTTCTTCCCATGTGTTGTTCCAACTACCGTCTTACAGTTTTTTGCATATTACATTCGTTTGTGACATCTCTCTGGAAACCAAAATATTCCAAAACAGAAGACAAATTATTTTTCTGCACCCAATCATCCCTTGTCTCCATCACATTGTCCTCTGGGTTCTTTTTCTAAACCAAACTTCTTCCTCTGCGTAACAGCAGGACCTACTCTGGACTATTCTTTTGCAGTAAGCTCTATGCCGCATCTTCACTGTTTCTGATTGGTTAGAATTTATTGAGTGCCTGTAGAGCTAATATACAGTTGTGTGAAAAATAAATTCTGGTTTTACATATCAGGACATAAAGCCAAAATGGAAAAACCATGTGTGAAAAACTAAGTACACCTTATGATTCAATAGTTTGTAAAACCTTTAGCAGCAATAACAATTTTTCTGTATGACTTTATGAGTCTCTCACATTGCTGGTGTGCATCGGATCATTTTATATAGAGAAGTTCATGGTCGACTCAATGGAAGCAAGGTTCCCAGGTCCTGTGGCTGCAAAACAAGCCCAAAACATCACTCCTCAACCTACTATTCTTGACAGTTAGGTGTTTGTGCTGATATGCCGTGTTTGGTTTTCGCCAAACGTGGCACTGTGCATTATGGCCAAACATCTCCACTTTGGTCTCATCTGTACATTGTTCTAGAGGTCTTGTGGTTTGTTCAGATGCAACTTTGCAAACCTAAGCTGTGCTGTTCTGTTTAGAAAGAAGATGCTTTCTCCTGGCAACCTTTCCAAACAAACCATACTTGTTCAGTATTTTTCTAATTGTACTGTCATGAGCTTTAACATTTAACATGCTAACTGAGACCTGAAGAGTCTGAGATGTAACTCTTGGGTTTCTTGCAATTACTCTGAGCATTGACCTCTGACCTTGAGGGGAATTAGCTGGGACGTCCACTCCTGGGAAGATTGGCAATGGTCTTAAATGTTTTCCACTTTTGAATAATCTTTTTCACAGTAGAATGATGGACTTTAACTGTTGCATTGTGTTAACATATACCTGAATGTACCAGACCAGAAAACTGCTTGAACTTCAGTTTTTTTTTAGAGGTGGTCACACTTGCTGATAGTACATAAGGGGAATTTGAGTAACAGCACCGGTCTGCTACTTAGCATCTTAATTTCTATGAAAGCAGAAATGCCGTACCTTGTTTTTCAAACATGGCTTTTCAATTTTGGATTTTTGTTTGTTAAATAATTCATGGCATGGTGTAATATTTCATATGTTGTAAATCTGAGTTTGTATACCTAATTATTAGACCTGCAAAGGAATAGATGATGTATTATGTCCTGATATGACTAACCATAGAATTTAAAGAGGGTGTACTTTCTTTCTCATGCGACTGTTGCGTCGCCCCAATCGCACATGCTATTCTTTTGCAGGTTTGTGGTTATTACTTTGTGAATTAGGATATTTTAAGAGAACTCACTTATTCTCACTTTTAATAAATTGGGACAAATGAGAGATGTGATCAGATCAATGTATTGTATAATTTGATTGACTGCTAGACATTTTAATTGTAAAAGTATAAATAAATCTTGGCAATCTTCTTATAGCCTAGGCCATCTTCATGTAGAGCGACAATTCTTTTCTTCAGATTTCTTTGCCATGTTGAACTTCCAGTGACCAGTATGAGTGTGAGAGCGATGACACCAAATTTAACACAACTGCTCCCATTCACACCTGAGACCATGTAACACTAATGAGTGAGGGAGGGAAAATGGCAAATTGGGCCCAATTCAGACATTTTCACTTAGGGGTGTACTCACTTTTGTTGCCAGCGGTGTAGACATTAATGACTGTGTGTTAAGTTATTGTGAGAAGACCGCAAATGTACACTGTTTTACAAGCTGTACACTCACTACTTTACATTGTAGCAATGTGTTATGTCTTCAGTGTTGTCATATAAAAAGATACAATCAAATATTTACAAAAATGTGAGGTGTGTACTCACTTTTGTGAGACACTGTATGATGGTGGGTCTGATTTATGGGGTCATAAGACTATTAAGGATTTAGAAATGTGCTGCTTTAGGGTCTTCACAATGGTTGATAAAATATCAGTGTAAGGGCTGCCACTAGACAAAATAATACAACGTTTATTGCAATGCTGCATCAAGGGTTGCAAGGGGCCGTATGTGGCCTGCAGGCCTTGCAATGAAGAACATATTCTACACAGAGAATTGAACAAAGATTGGACAAGATATATGAAGGTGTGGTCCAACAAGGACATTTATTAAAAAAAAAATTTGTTGTCTGTCAGCTTATTACACTCATTTAGAAGTCTGTTAATAAGCTAGAAAATAGCATGACAAATGTAAATTGTTACTTTTGATTGTGCAAATGTCATGGCAAAAGCAAGGTTATGTGTCAGGAAAAACACTTTGCTACTTTAGATAGTCGAATATGGCAGTAAGCAGGAGGTTAAGCAAGGGATTGCTTGAACCATTTCTATATTTTCTAACCATCTTAATACATGGCTGTCATTTATAATATTTAATACCAGGCTAATATAGCAAAAATCTTTGTAGGTTTATGTTACATTAACTTCTTCATAAAGGCTATAGATAAAGCTGTTACCCGTGTGCAATGTTTCCTGGGGATTGAGTCCTTTTGAAAAAAAATACCAGGCTACAAACACAAAAAGGTGCATAACAACTCCTGACACATGGTCTCACTCCAAAAAGCACACACTTGGTATGACAACAAACACACATACCAAGACACGCAAGTCAAGAATGTAAAGGGTGGGAAAATGTTAAAAGGAGAATGGCTTTTTCCTGTTGGGGGCCAATCTGTAGCTAAACATAGCCTTGTGGAATCTGCACGGCGTGGTTTACATTTGGCAAAAAAATTATTGGGGAGTCTATAAACTTGTTTCACTCAATGACAACGTACCACCTTCGGTCGTTTCAACTCTATCCGTTGTGAGTCTTTGCTTCCCTGCATTTTAGTTACTTTATCAGGAATTTTGTTGTTAGATTGGATTAAACCAATCACAAAAAGTCTAAGAAAAAGCAAATTATACAAATTGCTATTCGAATTGCACAACATGCAGCTCTTTCACTGCCAGTAGTGTGTCAGCCTGCAAACCCCGCCCTAAATTCCGAGGCATGGCACCAATTGAGAGCCAGGTGTCATTGGAAAAAGGACATAGTCTGGACTTTGGGGTAAAACACCAGTGTTTGGCTGCAGTGGAAATGAGGCATTGGACAAATGACGATGTGGAAAAAGATGTTATGGTCAGATAAGACCAAAATTTTTGGTAGAAACGCCTTGTTTTGCGAATAGTTGGTCCTCTTTTACAGCAATGTGAAACATTTTCATCTTCTTTTAAACAATATCTATAGATAAAGATGACGTAATTGAAACAAAAAACATTTTAACCATGATAGCATTTATTGAACAAAAAGTATTCTGAAGAGATTTCATGCTTCCTGAAACACATCCTACAAGTAAAACATTTCCCTAAATTGCAATCTATGTACCATACAGTAAGGCTGCTCCCACAACAGCTTAATAAGCTTGAGATTCAGTGACTGTGCAGGTCACTCCTTGTAGTCAGAAAACCAGCTGACTTCTTCTTCCCTAAATAGTATTTGCATAGTTTGGAGCAGTGCTTTGGGTCAATATTCTGTTGTAGCTTATTCGGGTCAAATCATGCACCGTTCACAGGGTATGACATGGCATTGCAATATAAAGTGATGGCCTTCCTTCTTCCTTTTACACTTTACTCCCATCTTTTAATTTGGTCTGCATCTCACTAATGAGCTTCCTTGTGATCTGATCACCTCAAACTTAGATGTCTGTCCATTACCATTTTTTCCAATCTTCTTCTGTCTAGAGTCTGTATTACTTTGCCCATCTTACTCATACATGTCTTTTTTGAACCAGTCAGAGATCACTGATTTTTCTTTGCAACACTGCCTAAAAGGGCAGCATCCTGGAATCACCTCTTAACTGTTTACATGGGGACAGATGGTTTGAGGCTAATATTTAATAAAGCTGCCACTAATATGTATTTGTCCAATTGGCTCATTTGTGCACCGGGGCCTTCCACTACTCTTCCTATTCTGATTAGTGCCGGTTTCCACAGTGCTGTGAAGGGAGATCATAAGGATCTCAGAACAAGAATAGACTGACATGGTTCAGAAGAAAATTATTTGTTTTTGGACATTTTCAGCCTGTAATTAAACCTATAATTGCTGATGCTCTAGATTCTCAACTAATCAAAAAAAGGTTGATTGCTTTGTTAATCAGCACAACAGTTCTCAGCTGGGCTAACATAATTGCAAAATGGTTTACTCATGATCAGTTGGCCTTTTAAAATGATACACTTAAATTACAATTGGAACACAGTTGTTGATAATAGGCTTCTCTACGCCTATAACCTTTGTCTAAATATTCTTTGCCAATTAAAATAACATAAAACGTACCTGAAATATGCTCAAATTGAATGTGCTTTTCTTTTGAAAAACATTTCTAAGTGACCCCAAACTTGTTAATGTTAGTTAATTTTCCATGGCAACAATTCCATCTGAACTAAGCTGCTCTAAAGCAGGTAATGGGCATGGAAAGAAAGGCTTTGTAATCATAATTCTGAAGAAGACCACTTATTCCATA
Source organism: Novumbra hubbsi (assembly GCA_016801125.1). Taxonomy (NCBI): domain Eukaryota; kingdom Metazoa; phylum Chordata; class Actinopteri; order Esociformes; family Umbridae; genus Novumbra; species Novumbra hubbsi. The sequence continues at coordinate 49,039 of JACXGK010000122.1, read as the reverse complement.
TTTCAGGTAAAGTGATTGTATTTTGCTCTAAATAGTAGCATTAAAATGTATTACATATTTTGTAAATACAGAATCAATTGGGTTTTTCCAAAAAGAAAATGATTGCTATGAATGAACATTGCCTTCATTGATCCACTCTGTTTCCCCTCTGACTAAGCTCAATAAGAAAGATTGTTTGTGAACTGTTAAAATGTCAGATTGAATCCAAAGACGGAATTCTAGAGGGTGACTAAAGAGATAATACCAATAAGTGGATGTTGACAACATTGCTTAAAGCCACAGTATTGTTCGCTGTGAAAATGGCTTGTGTAGGGTCCAGAATAGGTCATCTTTACTGGTTAAAATCAGACCAAAATATGACTTTTTTACCAGTGTGTTTTAATATGGTCCGGAAAAAGAAATCGGTATCCGGTGATGTCTCTTTAACCAGACAACAAGTTTATTACCCCACAAATATGCAATTTGACACGTTGCACTCTGTATGGCAAAACATTGTACATAATCGCTGTCTTCAGCTCAGTGTTGTGACATACCTTTGCATCCCAGTCTTTATTAAGATAGTAAATGCATGTGACACATCTCCCATCGCCATTAGGGTTATCCACATGACGTACATATCCAGTCCCTTTCCCCGGGAAACAGGCCACCATTGCCTGAAAAGGAACAGGAGAAGGACATATTAGGAGGACATTTGTGTGACCAACAGAAGTCTGGAATTACTTTCAACATATATTTTTTAGTGTATACACTTAAATATCTCATGTTTGTGTCACAGAGAGGGAACTTTTATGAGTAGAACAGCTACGCTGACTGATAAAGGAACCAACTAATTGAAGTAGCAAAGTTGATTTGTGGTATAATTGGTCTGGCTTCTACACCAAGTGCCAGGAAACAATAGATCAGAGTTGTTTGCTTACAAGTGTGTTTTTGCTGTACTATATCGGTCTCTGGGTCAAACCATAGGGATTTGTGACAAACCTTGGGTGGTAATATTTGCCAGCTGGATATTTTTTTATACACAGAAACATACTTTTGAATGACCTTTGTATACAAGTGCATTCTTTTGGAAATAACTTCCAAAGTTCCAATCTGCATACTTTCCCTGTCAAGTCCTTTTTCTTTTGTTTTGCACAAAGACAGACAATATATTTTTTAAAAATCTATAGATAAAAACGACAGAGGTGATGGCAGTATTCCGGAATCAAACCCATGCTGCAGCGGTAGAAGTGAACTGGAAAGGGCAGTTTAAACCGCTGGACTACCATGGGATGCCATACGCTCTCTTTGAACATGTTTATTTGTGGCCTTCTGATCTTTTCTCCATCTGTGGTTGGTGGTGGGAAAACAGAGGATTGAGGTTGAGAAATGGGGAGGGGGAAAGGACATTCACATCCCTTGGATGTAAATCAACCCTCTGGGTTGGGGGAGGTTGGGGGGGGACCCCTTGCTCGCATGCAAAAGATTGAAGAATGAGAAAAGAAGGTGTGCGGTCACATATGTCACCAATGATCTGGGTTGCTAGGTGGTTTCATTGGTCATAGTTGTACGTGTGTTCTATTTGTGTGCTCTCTTAGTGACTTTGGAGGACTGTGCTTTTGCATGTGGATGTCTGCGTGTCTGGAGTCCATGCTATGCAGCGAAAGGCATGGCTGGTGATAACCATGGTCTTTTGTTCTTCTTTTTTCTCAACAGAACAGTTGGTTGTCAAATGTAGTGGAATGTCAAGGCTGGAACTTTGGCAACGAGGGCAACCCGGCCACACGGTCTACAAAAAAATCCCCACTTCTATTGTCAAAATGTTGCTGTTTAGCTCATCAGGAACCCGGCTTTAGACCTGAGATCTTGCCTCGCTTGACCTTGGTTTCCGAGAAGGAGTCTCAAGTGACCTCTGAGATGCAACCGGCAGCTCCCACAGTCAACACCCCATTATGTCAAGCGTCAGTGCATTTCCTGTCGGCAGGTGTGAGCTGAGCTCCGAAAATAAGGGAAAACACGAACACGCGCAAAGGCGATAAAAACAAAAGACGAGTCGGGACACAGCAGGCGCTGCTCCGACCGCCGACACCAATCAAGGGGAGAGAACAGGGTATATGTGAAAGATGGAGGGAGGAGAGATGGAGAAGGGCTGCCGTGCGTCAGAGTTGAAGGGATTAGTGGGGGCGGAGCAGGCCGGAATGTGGGAGGGGGGCTTGCATTGCGTCATTTGGCTTTTGGCGGTCACGCCTTGCATGCCATGATAGGCTGTGCCACCTCTATCAGCGCTGTGCAAGAGCGATTTTCTCAAGAGCCGCCATTGTCAAACAGCGGGCAGGTGAATGTGTGTGTGGGGGGGGGGGGTTTGTTGAGTGTCCACAGGTTTTTGGCACGGTACTGTTGGTGCCCGGATAAAAACACATGACTATGACGCAGGCCTTGTTATGAGTCCGCAACCTTAAAAAATACAAGAAAATAATAAACAAAAAAAAACGTTTCATTTTAATTGCATGCAAAAAGCCAGCCGCAAGGTTCTCAGTTCAGGTGCCTGTGAAAAGACAATTTATTCTATTGCGCAACTAATAAGTGTTGTGCAACTAGTTATACTTTCAAATAGATGTGCATTAAATAGAAGATGTAATACATTTGCGGTGAAGCTCTTATCCACAACGACTTCCAAGTTCATTCCATTGTCGTACTCTCTTACATTTTGCTGCGGGTGTGGGAATCAACTCCATAACTGGCACAAAGGCCAATAATACACTTTGGTGTGTGTACTGTGAACAAGCGTTTCTGTGTAAAGTGTTGGTTTGCCACTGTGTCCATGTGTGAAAATGGTTCCATGTCCACATGTCCTCTTGTGAAGGATTGAGAGTGTTTGACTTAAAATGCTCTCTGACTCCACACCACCCCTAGAGAGAAGTGTCTGAACTGATCTTAACTCAGCGGTGGCGTGTCAGCCACTGGAGCCCATCCAAACAGGCTGTATTTTAATGATCCTGCTACGTGCAGTGCGTGAGGCTGCCTGCCTGTCTGTTGCTCCTCCAGTGTAAAGAGGGGTCAAGCCCTGGCACTGGAAGAGCATCCAGGCCGAGCTTAACTGGTGTCGGAGTAAACACATTTGTTATGGTCAAGAGACAGATGATTAACAAGCCCTGCAGTGGGCAGTTTTTTGTTAAATGAGTTAACCTCTGAAACAGAAACTTGGGACTTGATTAAATCTGTATGGGAGAAAGTCAGCACTGTAGCATGACTGAACTTTCATGGCAGGGTCCTCCTGTTTGCAGAGACTGCTTTTAAGGGAAATGTCAAGATGTTGGCTTTTTAACTATTTCATTAGAATCAGATTAACTTTTGGAAAACATTTGTGTGTCTCCTCATTCAGATTAGAGGAAATTATGAATCAGTGATGACCTAAAAATAAAACAACATGCAGACCAAGTTTAAAGAGAAGTGCATTCCTGTATACATTTGTGATAATTCTTCCTTTGGAGTGCTCAAGTGCCAAAAGAAAACATAAAACTATAAACAACATAAGAGAAGTATGCTTCTGTTTTTTTTCAGGGACTTTCCATACAGACCTAAAGCTACCACTGTGAGTCTTGGTGAAATGGAGCTGCACTGGTATTCTAAATGAAAACAACAGGGCAAAATGGGCTTTCATGAACACATGCCAGAGTATCTCTACCGCAGAATGTGAAATGAGGTATTAGACATTTCACTGTGCTAGAGCCCCAGCTCCGATCTGCCACCAAACAAGGATTTTTTATTATTTTAATTTAAACCATATTTTAACAGGGAAAACAGACATGTGTAGGCATGTTTACATGTACATTTAGGCACTCAAACAACATTTTAAAAATAACATTTAAAAAACACAAAACTAATACATTGCAACAAAAACAATCATATTGAACCTTCATTAGATGTTTTAAATGGGCGAGAGACAGCAGTCCTACCCAACTCTGAGCAGACATGAGATCTGGTTTTGAAATGTGTTTAGTGGAAATTAAATATGATATATATGGAGGTCATTTTATATGAATTGCTTTGTAAATAAACAAGAGAGCGTGTTGCACAGACATTGTAGAAAGAGAGGGCCAACACACACGTTGGTATAGTATACAGTGATGAGCCATACCCATCATCCTATCATACACCTAAGTATTAATATAAAGAGGCCTGATTGACTTGCATACCATCCAAATTGCTGAGTACAAATGTGTTTCTAACTGATAATTTGGACCTAGAAAAAAACACAACATGTTTTTTCTTTGCATTTAAAACAAGTTGAAGCTGTAAAAAAGCCTCTGTAGAAGTTTTGAATCAGACTCAACATCCCTAATGCTTGATCAGCTGATGGAACAATGGAGTTTATTTCTGTCATCTGCAAAAAAATGGAAATTACAATTTCTGTAATTATCAATTGTTTATATAGTGAGAACAATAGAGGGCATATAACTGAACCCTGAAGAACCCATTTGAGTATCTCTAAGGTCTCAGACTTGACCCAGTCAATGGCCTGAGTCCTATCATTAAGATAGTCATAAAACTATCGGCAGGTATGAGTGCCTAGTCCTATAGATGACAGCATAAACAAAAGGATAGCATGATCTACAGTGTCAAAAGTCTATGAAAGATGCAGCACAGTGCTTTCTATCATCTAAGGCAGGGGTTGGCAAACTACGGCCAGGGGGCCAAATGCGGCCCGCGAGGCTGTTCCATCCGGCCCGCGGAAGGTAATAAGATGGTTTTGAGGGGAGATAAAAACAACTCACCAGCCCATTCTTACACATCTCAGTCAGAATTTAAACTATTTACACATTATAAGGGATCTACTGTACATATGTATGTTTTATATCCAAGTCACTTGTGACTCAGTGTCACTGAACCAGCAATGATGGGGGCAGCACACTTAAGTTGTCAGCAACTAAGGATTTATAGTATCTAAAACAGATTACCATTTTCCAGGAAAACTAAAGGTTGATAACAAGATGAGAAATCAGCTGCCTGGGCAGGGTCACATTGCCCACTTTTTTGTTCAAATGAAAAACTAGCAGAGATAAAGTGCGTATTAAACTGAGACTGAGGTAATTTGCATAGGCAGAGAAATTGTGGAATTCCCCCGTTTCAATGAGTTAATGGTTTTCCAGCATTTTACAAGATCTCCAGCAGAGTCTGTCATAGCACTAAGGAAGTAGTTAGGTTCTTCCCTTTAGACAAGCTGCAGTACTCATTTCTCAATTGCCTAGAAATCAGCCAACCCGATGAGGATGTAAAGGCTAAAAGTCTTGAGAAAATAGCCATTATCATTAGGGTGTGCAATGGAGAAAAAACATTATTGCAACAGAAAAACTATAATGCAAGATTTTTATTAGATAAGAATATCATCCCATATTCTGCCCCTTGGGCCTCATTTGTTATCTGAGCTGTTCGCAGTTGTTTTTGTTTACATTCTGAAAATTGCTAATTTAGCACCCATTAACCTTTAATTCCTCTGGACAGCAAAGTTCAACCTGTTGCGGCAACATAAACAAGCCCCTTAGTTAATCAACAGAGCTATAAACATAACAAAATTTCAGGAAATGGATCAGCATGGATCTTAGGCCTAAGACAACTATATGTAATGTCTCTGTGGCTTCCCATTACCATTTTGCACATCACCATCGGCAGGATTATTTTAGGGGGCTCAGGTAGTATAGATCAAGCAGTGGCCATGTTGAAGTTTGAAAGGAAAGGGGTAGTGCAGATTACACATTTATAAAAGACATGTGCCAAGGGGCAGTAAAACCATCGACACCAATAAAGTATCAATAAAGCCTGAAAAGGTGAGATGAACAGGGGAGAACATTTACTAGAAATATGGTGTCAACTGGACATCCTGTTGTTTGTAGTAAAATGAGCACATCCTACGAGCATTTCCTCATTGTCTAGTCGGTGCTAACAGGCTATCGTGCAAACAGTCAAAGAAGCAACCGCAGGCCTAGTGCCGTATCAGTGTCTACAGGAAGTGCTGCTTTGGCAATTCTTAAACATCCTGTTGTAGTGCTCGGAAACATGGAGAATGACATGGCTTAGCAAAAGATACAGGTGACAGCCAACCAGCTGCTATGAACTCTGGCCAATTTCCTTGAATATGTCCAAAAGAAATGCCTCTCTGTTGTGCATTATACAAATTTTTTTATCATTGTCTGTTTCCATTTAAGTAAATCTAATAAATACATTTTCAGGAAAGTAACACTTTCAGTTTGCATAAGTGTTTCCCAGAAAAAGAAAAAAAAAGCACAATTGAAAATGAATAAAAAAGGAAATTCTCTGTTTTAGACTCCCGACACTTTCTTATTTATGTTTGAAGAAAGTAAACATAGACAAAATAAAACTCTTATTGCAAGAAACAAAGCCCTATTCTCATAAAAGGGTAAAACGTATTCCCTAATGTCTTGACAGAGTGCAATATCGGAATCCTGGTCACTAGAAAACAATCTATTAAAAGTCAATAATATTCGTTTTTTGGTGGATATGGCATGGGGGGCCTAATACCTCACGTGTGTTCAGCATATAATATCATGGTCATCTGTTTTTTCCTACTGTTTATACCAAATGCACAAAATATTTGATAACAACCTTCAGCCTGAACACAAATCAAGCTTCTCAAAACCTAACAACTGAAGCAAATGTCAAATACTACAGAAAATAAACAAGCCACTATTAATGTTTGCTGAGCGGATTATCTCCTACCAAAGGTCTCTTGGAAGCCCTTTTTGTACTCCAGGGACAACTTTGTTTCCGTACATGATCAGACTATAGTGTGGATTCCAGTGTAGTATTGCTGTAATTTCACATTACTTTGATATTTTGAATTCTCGTAACCACAAACAGCCAACTCTGGCTAAAGAGGAATGTTATGGTGTTTGCATTCTAGAAGCAATCAATAATCTATGGATAGAAAACCAAGAACATCAATACAAAGAGCAGGGTAGGGGTTCTGAGGAAACAGCCCCAGCATAGTTTGAGAGTCATTTGTTTGGCTAGACACTCACATAAAGTTCATAAACCTTGAATCCAGGCCTTGAGTGACAGGCAAGACAGGGAGCTGCCCTATGTTTTCCATAGCAGACAAAGTTGAGAATAATACGTGCCTCTGTGCTTGTGTGTGCAGAGGCTGATAAGCAAGCCCTCCAATCTAGAGTCCAGAGAGTCAGTGACCTATCAGGGGTCTTCCATCTTCAGCTGTTAAAGAACAAACTCAGTCACCTTGTTAGGCACCAGTGGAGAGGCAGCAAGTATTTCAGAAACAACCCCTGAACACAAAATGTCAGTTAGTTTTTTTTTTCTCTCTTGGAGTAATAATTAGTAATAACACTATGGGCCGTTTTCTGAGATTTTTTTATCCAGTTATAGGATTAATCTGTATCCGTGGCTCTATATAAATATTTGAAATATTTGTTTTATACCAATCTATACAACCAGCTATTAAAGGGAAATAAAATATCTCAAACAATCAGAACATTTTTACGAGTAATGTCATTGCACCATAGAGTTAATACTGCACATTTATAACCATTTCAGATGTCAATTATTTTGAACTGAATTAGAACAGCTCTGCTAGGGTAACATATCTAAATATTTTTGTCAAAATTGTTCAAGCTCAGTGAATTTTGGTGGGAGCCATATTCAAAAGTTGTGATAAATAATTGTTTTAAATCATTAATTTTTTTTGCAAAAATGTTGTTAAAGGTGAGACATATGTAATGTCCTAGGCTTAATCTGTTTCTGCAAAACCGGCCCTATGGATTTTATACCATCAGTTCCAAAACTGGACCAGTGGAAGTAAGATCAGACAGCATATGGCTGATGACCTTAAGTGCAGTATGAAAAACATACATGTTAATAATGGTAGGTAGGGCTTAGGTCTTACCCCGTCTCAGGTGATAGCACACTATAAACCAGGCTTGCAGCAATAACAAAGGTGACAAAACATGGTGACATTAGCGATTAGTTGGGTCTACAAGATACGTAACCCAAACAGTTTTTTTTATAATAGCAGAGGCTGACTAGGTGGAAACTACACCGAGAGGAAGTCACGTATGACCAAAAAACAATACTGCCAGCTATTGAAGGAGAAACAAGCCACTGGGACTGTCAAAAAAAGCCCAAGAAAAGCCCAGTGAACACATTGATGGTGAATACAAAACAGAAATGTATTTGTTGTTGTTTGCAAATAAAATGTATTGCTTGACCTAACCATTGAACTTGTTTGAGAAGGGGAAACTATCGCAGCTAGTAGTGGCCGGTAGAAGCCCAGTTGATGTTAAAGCTTTTATTTAAACTCACAACTTTCTGAAAATAAGAAGCCCAGCCAAAAAAAAATCATAGGAGCACTTAATGTTGAAGAATTAAAAGAAACCTGTTTGTTGCAAATTTGCAAGGCTGAACTCTGATGACACCAGAGCATGACTATAATGCATGAGCATTTAATTAGAAAACATGTTGTAGTCTTGATGATATAAGATGAAGAGGGCCACGATCCACAATTGTGTAACCCAATCCACAAATGTGTCCTACGATCCACAAATGTGTCCTACAATCCACAATTGTGTTACCCAATCCACAAATGTGTACCATGATCCGCAAATGTTTAGCCTACCATGATTCGCAAATGCGTACCATGATCCACAGATGCGTACCACTATCCACAAATGCGTACCATGATCCACAAATGTGTACCACTATCCACAAATGCGTACCACGATCCACAAATGCGTACCACGATCCACAGATGCGTACCACTATCCACAAATGCGTACCACGATCCACAAATGCGTACCACGATCCACAAATGCGTACCATGATCCACAGATGCGTACCACTATCCACAAATGCGTACCACGATCCACAAATGCGTACCACGATCCACAAATGCGTACCATGATCCACAAATGTGTACCACTATCCACAAATGCGTACCACGATCCACAAATGCGTACCACGATCCACAAATTTTGCTCCACGATCCACAAATGTGTACTTAAATGTTAAGACAAATCTGTAAATGGCCTCTCCATTGTCAATCTTTTAACAAGTGACTTTGGCTACACATCACCCATGGCAGAGATCTGTATATTTGTGATTAGTCTGTGTGATGATCTGCAAATGCATGTGACGATCTACAAATGTGTGCTGCAATCTGCAAACACGTGTGGAGATTTGTATGTCTCAATAGCTATACACTATAGAAGTCCATATGTGACTATATTCAAATGATCATGTAATTTCACAAATGCACTGTTTTCAATATATGCAATTGTTATTTGAGTCACCTAGTCATATAGGTGTCATATGACAATATTAACAATAAAATGGACGTACCCCGCTGTCATCATTGCATTAACAATTATATTCAAATGTTAATGCAAATTATGACAGTTTCTTGGCTGAAAGGGAAGTTATTGCATGCTTAACTCAATAAATGGATATTCACGTTCAATCTTTACATATCTGATGTCAGCATGTTTAGAAAAAAAAGTTAACATGTAAGTGAAAACATAAAGTTTACTGATGGTTCATCTAGCCAGAACTATGTGTAGTTTGTAAATTCCAAACATGCTTTTATCAGATTTGATCTAACAAAATTACTATAGTGCTGTTCCATTCCTATTTATAGCATTTTGAACCCTTGCAGCCTCTGCACTCAATCACTTGTCACCAGGTGACATCAATTAAGTCTCTGAGGGCTTAGGGTTAAGGGGGGGACATTAAAGCCTTGCTGTTTATAATGTTGATGCATATAAGCGATGGGAATGACTACTCTGTAGTTTTCTTCACAGTTCACAAGATGTCCTACAGTGGGGCAAAAAAGTATTTAGTCAGCCGTGCAAGTTCTCCCACTGAAAAAGATGAGAGAGGCTTGTAATTTTCATCATATGTACACTTCAACTATGACAGACAAAATGAGAAAGAAAAATCCAGAAAATCACATTGTAGGATTATTTACGAATTTAATTGCAAATTATGGTGGAAAATAAGTATTTGGTCAATAACAAAAGTTTATCTCAATACTTTGTTGTATACCCTTTGTTGGCAATGACAGAGGTCAAAGTTTTTCTGTAAGTTGTCACACACTGTTGCTGGTATTTTGGCCCATTCCTCCATGCAGATCTTCTCTAGAGCAGTGATGTTTTGGGGCTGTTGCTGGGCACCATGGACTTTCAACTGCCTCCAAAGATTTTCTATAGAATTGAGATCTGGAGCCACTCCAGGACCCTGAAATGCTTTTTACGAAGCCACTCCTTCGTTGCCCGGGCGGTGTGTTTGGGATCATTATCATGCTGAAAGACCCAGCCACATTTCATCTTCAATGCCTTAGCTGATGGAAGGAGGTTTTCACTCAAAATCTCACGATACATGGCCCCATTCATCCTGTCCTTAACACGGATCAGTCGTCCTGGTCCCTTTGCAGAAAAACAGCCCCATAGCATGATGTTTCCACCCCCATGCTTCACAGTAGGTATGGTGTTCTTTGGATGCAACTCAGCATTCTTTGTCCTCCAAACACGACGAGTTGAGTTTTTACCAAAAAGTTCTATTTTGGTTTCATCTGACCATATGACATTCTCCCAATCTCCTTCTGGATCATCCAAATGCTATCTAGCGAACTTCAGACAGGCCTGGACATGTCCTGGCTTCAGCAGGGGGACACGTCTGGCACTGCAGGATTTGAGTCCCTGGCGGCGTAGTGTGTTACTGATGGTAGGCGTTGTTACTTTAGTCCCTGCTCTCTGCAGGTCACTCACTATGTGGTTCTGGGATTTTTGCTCACCGTTCTTGTGATCATTTTGACCCCACGGGGTGAGATCTTGCATGGAGCCCCAGATCGAGGGAGATTATCAGTGGCCTTGTATGCCTTCCATTTCCTAATAATTGCTCCCACAGTTGATTTCTTCACACCAAGCTGCTTACCTATTGCAGATTCAGTCTTCCCAGCCTGGTGCAGGTCTACAATTTAGTTTCTGGTGTCTTTGACAGCTCTTTGGTCTTGGCAAGAGTGGTGTTTGGAGTGTGACTGTTTGAGGTTGTGGACAGGTGTCTTTTATACTAGACAAGTTCAAACAGGTGCCATTAATACAGGTAACGAGTGGAGGACAGAGAAGCCTCTTAAAGGAGATGTTACAGGTCTGTGAGAGCTAGAAATCTTGCTTGTTTGTAGGTGACCAAATACTTATTTTCCACCATCATTTGCAAATAAATTCATTAATAATCCTACAATGTGATTTTCTGGATTTCTTTTTCTCATTTTGTCTGACATAGTTGAAGTGTACCTGTGATGAAAATTACAGGCCTCTCTCATCTTTTTCAGTGGGAGAACTTGCACAATTGGTGGCTGACTAAATACTTTTTTGCCCCACTGTGTATACTTCATTGTGTTTATTGCTTTATTATAGTGATACTACCACACTTAAATCTTGATTAATCACATCAAATTGTGCGATTAATTAGTAGTTTTTTTATCGATTCCCATCCCTAATATATACAGTGGGGAGAACAAGTATTTGATACACTGACGATTTTGCAGACTTTCCTACTTACAAAGCATGTAGAGGTCTGTAATTTTTATCATAGGTACACTTCAACTGTGAGAGATGGAAACTAAAACAAAACAAACAAAAATCCAGAAAATCACATTGTGTGATTTTTAAGTCATTAATTTGCATTTTATTGCATGACATAAGTATTTGTAATGATATACATCAGAAAAGCAGAACTTAATATTTGGTACAGAAACCTTTGTTTGCAGTTACAGAGATCATACATTTCCTGTAGTTCTTGACCAGGTTTGCACACACTGATGCAGGGATTTTAGCCCACTCCTCCATACAGACCTTCTCCAGATCCTTCAGGTTTAAAGGCTGTCGCTGGGCAATACAGATCTTCATCTCCCTCCAAAGATTTTCTATTGGGTGCAGGTCTGGAGACTGGCTAGGCCACTCCAGGACCTTGAGATGCTTCTTACGGAGCCACTCCTTAGTTGCCCTGGCTGTGTGTTTCAGGTCGTTGTCATGCTGGAAGACCCGGCCACGACCCATCTTCAATGCTCTTACTGAGGGAAGGAGGTTGTTGGCCAAGATCTCGCGATACATGGCCCCATCCATCCTCCCCTCAATGCGGTGCAGTCGTCCTGTACCCTTTGCAGAAAAGCATCCCCAAAGAATGATGTTTCCACATCAATACTTTACGGTTGGGATGGTGTTCTTGGGGTTGTACTCATCCTTCTTCTTCATCCAAACACGGCGAGTGGAGTTTAGACCAGAAAGCTCTATTTTTGTCTCATCAGACCACATGAACTTCTCCCATTCCTCCTCTGGACCATCCAGATGGTCATTGGCAACTTCAGACGGCCCTGGACATGCGCTGGCTTGAGCAGGGTGACCTTGCATGCGCTGCCGGATTTTAATCCATGACGGCGTAGTGTGTTACTAATGGTTTTCTTTGAGATTGTGGTCCCAGCTTTCTTCAGGTCATTGACCAGGTCCTGCCGTTTAGTTCTGGGCTGATCCCTCACCTTCAATGATCATTGATGCCCCATGAGGTGAGATCTTGCATGGAGCCCCAGACCGAGGGTGATTGACCGTCATCTTGAACTTCTTCCATTTTCTAATAATTGCGCCAACAGTTGTTGCCTTCTCACCAAGCTGCTTGCCTATTGTCCTGTAGCCCATCCCAGCCTTGTGCAGGTCTACTCCCCATAATCTTATCCCTGATATCCTTACAAAGCTCTCTGGTCTTGGCCATTGTGGAGAGGTTGGAGTCTGTTTGATTGAGTGTGTGGACAGATGTCTTTTCTACAGGTAACAAGTTCAAACAGGTGCAGTTAATACAGGTAATGAGTAGAGAACAGGAGGGCTTCTTAAACTAACAGGTCTGTGAGAGCCGGAATTCTTACTGGTTGGTAGGTGATCAAATAATTATGTCATGCAATAAAATGCTAATTAATTACTTAAAAACCATAAAATGTTATTTTGTGGATTTTTGTTTTAGATTCCATCACAGGTGAAGTGTACCTATGATAGAAATTACAGACCTCTACATGCTTTGTAAGTAGGAATACCTGCAAAATCGTCAGTGTATCAAATACTTGTTCTCCCCACTGTATATGTATGTATGTATGTTTATATACATGTTAGTATATTCAAGTACGCATCAGAGTTATATATTTTGGTCAATCAATGGTTCATGTATGGTGCGGTGGGGGTGTTCATTTTAAAATGTGGAGTAGGTTGGATGCATTTCTTTTTAAGCAAATTTAATCAATGTACGTATTACTTTTATTTTAGGGAAACAATTGTGAATACTTTGTGGGGGTTTATCTATAGATTTTCAATATAAAACATTACAGCCAAAATGTTAGTTCAACAATTGCAAAACTAAACTCACATTGTCTAAATGTAATACAAAATGTAGTCCCATAATACACAATACAACTGTTGGAATAAGGGCCTGAGGCTGACGGTAAAGGGGTGTTCCAGGAAATGTGAAGGTCGTCCTGGCGATGGATGACTCAAATACAGCATATCAGTAGAATAGCGTGCAGCCTGCCAGGAAGTCACTGTTTAAATAAATAGACTCTAGTTTTTATATGAGAGAGTTCAGAACAATAGAGAGAACATGTTGGCTCAGCTACTATCTTTAAACCTATATTGAGCAGATTTCTTATAGTAAATAACGGCTAGTTGGCATATATTGTCTAACTGTGTCTGAAGACCTGCTCTTTTATTAGTATTACTGCAAATTGGAAGCGTTTAAGAACAACAGCAACTCAGCCATGAAGTGACAGACCATGCAAAGTAACAGAGTGGGGTCGCCGATTGCAAAGGTGCATAGCGCGTAAAAGTCACCAATGCTCTGCTGACTTAGTAAATGCAGAGTTCCAAACCTCCTCTGGCATCAATGTCAGCACAAAAATGTGCGCTGGGAGCTTCATGGCATGGGTTTCTATGGTCGGGCAGCTGTATGCAAGCCTTACGTCACCAAGCACAATACCAAGTGCCAGATGAAGTGGTGTATAGCACAGCGCCAATGGACTCTGGAGCAGTGGAAACGTGTTCTGTGGAGTGACAAATCATGCTTCTTCATCTGATGGACAACGATGGGTTGGGGAATGTCAGGAGAACATTTCCTACCTGACTGCATTGTGCCAAATGTAAAGTTTGGAAGAGGAGGGATGATGCTATGGGTTTGTTTTTCAGGGATGGCCTAAGTGTTAATACCTCAGCTTACACATTATGTGAAATGTTATGCTTCTAACTTTGTGAGAACAGTTTGGGAAGGCCCTTTTCTGATCCAGCATGACTACCAGTGCACAAAGCAAGGTCCATAAAGGCACGGTTGGATTAGTTTGGTGTGAAAGAACACATTTAGGATGAACAAGAACGGAGATTGCGAGCCAGGCCCTCTCGCCCAACATCAGTGTCTGCAGGGTCCAAAATTTACTTTGAAAATATTTACCAGCCACCCAGATTTTTTTCCAGCCCAAAAAACACATTGCTTTTACCTATTGCAATTTGCTATTAGTAGTATTGGTCTTGTATACAATTCTCAATCAATAGAAAAGTAGGGTGCAGCTATAATGGAAATAACATTAACATAAATTCAACAATCAAGTGTAAAACATTAGAATTAATAAATTCCAGGGTCTTCGCCTTTGTCACGTCTCCACTCCCCTGTGCGTGCGGTCCCCCAGCGTTCGACGTCGCCGGCCTTCTAGGCACCACCGTCCGTGTTTGTCTTGTTCCCCATGTCCTGTGAACGCATCCCTCCCTAACTCCTTTCAGCTGGCGCTCATCAGCTATGTATATAATCCCTCGTGTGTCTTGTCTCCGCGTTCGTTATTGTCTTTCTGTTTCGTGTTGCACAGTAGTGCTACATAGTGACGTAGTTTCACTTACAAGCTCTTTTGGAAGAGTTTCACGGCATTCGTTATTTAGACGGTGCCGTTGTATTATTGACACTGGAATTAAAACACATTCGCCTATCTGCAGTTTGGTCCAATCCTTCACGTACACCTGACAGCCTTTAAGTGCAAGATAGACAATAGACCACAATTTGGCCCCTGTCAAAGTCGCTCAGATCCGCTTGCCCATTTTCCTGCTTCTAACACAACAACTGTGATAACAAAATGTTCCCTTGTTTCCCTAACAATCCCACCAATTGACACGTGCCATGATGACAAGATATACAATGTCCACGTTGTTTCTTTGTTCCTCCCATCCAACCCTTTTTTTCTCATTCAAACCGCAACACAAATAGATGATCAATTAGCTAAAAAGTATTAACAATAATAGTGTTCAACTAGCTAAAATAAAATGTAAACAGAATTTACAAGGTGGATAACGTGATCTTCGGTGGTTACTGGGTAATATTATGTATTATAAAACACAACATGTTAAATTAATTTACCTGCACATCCATTCGAACTTTGACTAGAAAAGTAAACTATCAGGTTTTAGCTACCTAAAATCTTAAAATGTTACTTGTTTACTTCACTAATAGGTCGTAAATACAACCTATAAGTGAATGTTCTGTGTAACAATAAGAACTTTTTGTAATGATTTGCTCTCAACTGTGCGGAATTCTCTGGTCATCTGTGCTACCCAATAGTCATGTGAACCCAACTAAGGAATTATCTTCATATCATTTAGATATTTGTGGACATTCTTTGTTGTTCATCATTACATAGTTGGAGATAAACATAAACCTACTCTAAAGGTAGCTGGGCTCAACAGATAACACTTTAACAACAAAGGCATGTGTATAATCTCTATGGACGAAATGTACCTGCTGGTGAGCCCAGCTATCTTTGAGTATGTTTATGATCTGCCACCAACTACAAAACAATGCTAAACTAAACATTACTACAAATATCTGATCAGTAAAATGCAGAAAATGTCTTAGTTGCGATAAAAGCAACGCCAAACCACTCCAATAATTAGACATCCCCAGGCCAATCTGAATACCCTGATTTCGTCTTCATTGAATCTATTAAATTCCTTATCACTATCGTTGTCCCACTTAAAAACTAAATCAAAACAAAAAAGCAATACCCCAACAATTGAAGAGGGTCTTCTCTTCAGCAGTAATGAACAATGAACATTAGAAAACAATTAACTTACTCCTCCTTAAATGGTATAGTCCTCTAAATCTCACTTGTCCTGGGAATGCACATAACCTCCCTGACCTGGTTTTAATAGGGACACTTTAATTATTTTATCCTGTATCGCTCAACACATTCAGTAAATTAGTAATGAGTTCTAAACCCACAAATTGTCAACTAGACCCAATTCCAAGAAAACAGCTTAGAGCTACTTCCTGTGCTAGTTTAGCCGATAGCAGATGAACAGTTGAACAAATTGCTCCCTATCCACTGAATGCATACCAAACTTAATAGAAATGCTGGAAATTAAGCCTGAATCCAGATATATTAAACAATTATAGACCAAAATCAAGTATTAATTTCCTTTTGAAAATCTAATCTCGAGAAATCAGTTTCCCAACAACTAAATGCCTTCCTGAAGACAAATAAAAAGTATGAAATGTACCAGTCTGGTTTCAGAACCTGTCATAGCACTGAGACTGCACTCTTGATGGTGATAAATGACCTTCGAATAGGCTCAGACAAAGGATCTGCATCCGTCTTGGTCTTAGTGCTACCTTTGACACTGTTGATCACTCCCTTCTCTTGGAGAGACTGGAAACCCATATTGGGGTACGTGGGCACGTTTTAACCTGGTTTAAATCTAATTCATCTGTTAGATATCAGTTTGTATGTGTGGATAGCATGTCCTCTGACAAATCAAAGGTATGTTTTGATGTTCCTCAAGGCTCGGTTTTGGGACCATTATAGTTTTCACTATATAAAGTGGGGAGAACAAGATACACTGACGATTTTGCAGGTTTTCCTACTTACAAAGCATGTAGAGGTCTGTACAGTTTATCATAGGTACACTTCAACTGTGAGAAACGGAATCTTAAACAAAAATCCAGAAAATCACATTGTATGATTTTTGAGTAATTAATTTGCATTTTATTGCATGACAAAAGTATTTGATCACCTACCAACCAGTAACAATTCCAGCTCTCAAAGACCTGTTAGGTTTTTTTCAAGAAGCCCTGCTGTTCTTCACTCATTACCTGTATTAACTGCACCTGTTTGAACTCGTTACCTGTAGAAAAGACACCTGTCCACACACTCAATCAAACAGACTCCAACCTCTCCACAATGGCCAAGACCAGAGAGCTGTATAAGGACATCAGGGATAAAATTGTAAACCTGCACAAGGCTACAGGACAATAGACAAGCAGCTTGGTAAGAAGGCAACAACCGTTGGCGCAATTATTAGAAAATGGAAGAAGTTCAAGATGACGTTCAATCACCCTCATTCTGAGGCTCCATGCAAGATCTCACCTCGTGGGGCATCAATGATCATGAGGAAAGTGAGGGATCAGCCCAGAACTACACAACAGGACCTGGTCAATGATCTGAAGAGAGCTGGGACCACAATCTCAAAGAAAACCATTAGTAACAACCTACGCCGTCATGGATAAAAATTGTGGTCACCCTGCTCAAACCAGCGCATGTCCAGGCCCGTCTGAAGTTTGCCAATGACCATCTGGATGATACAGAAGAGGAATGGGAGAAGGTCATGTGGTCTGATGATACAAAAATAAAGCTTTTTGGTCTAAACTCCATTAGCCGTGTTTGAAGGAAGAAGAAGGTTGAGTACAACCCCAAGAACACCATCCTAACCGTGAAGCATGGAGGTGGAAACATCTTTCTTTGGGGATGCTTTTCTGCAAAGGGGACAGGACGACTGCACCACATTGAGGGGAGGATGGATGGGGCCATGTATTGCGAGATCTTGGCCAACAGCCTCTTTCCCTCAGTAAGAGCATTGAAGATAGGTCGTGGCTGGGTCTTCCAGCATGACAACGACCCGAAACACACAGCCATGGCAACTAAAGAGTGGCTCCGTAAGAAGCATCTTAAGGTCCTGGAGTGGCCTAGCCAGTCCCCAGACCTGCACCCAATAGAAACTCTTTGGAGGGAGATGAAAGTCTGTATTGCCCAGCGACAGCCCCTAAACCTGAAGGATCTGGAGAAGGTCTGTATGGAGGAGTGGGCCAAAATCCCTGCTGCAGTGTGTGC
Source organism: Novumbra hubbsi (assembly GCA_016801125.1). Taxonomy (NCBI): domain Eukaryota; kingdom Metazoa; phylum Chordata; class Actinopteri; order Esociformes; family Umbridae; genus Novumbra; species Novumbra hubbsi. Next base: position 30,867 of record JACXGK010000122.1, on the reverse strand, counting down.
AAACCTGGTCAAGAACTACAGGTAACGTATGACCTCTGTAATTGCAAACAAAGGTTTCTGTACCAAATCTTAAGTTCTGCTTTTCTGATGTATAAAATACTTATGTCATGCAATAAAATGCAAATAATGTACGTTTTTTAATTACTTAAAAATCATACAATGTGATTTTCTGGATTTTTGTTTAAGATTCCGTCTCTCACAGTAGAAGTGTACCTATGATAAAAATTACAGACCTCTACATGCTTTGTAAGTAGGAAAACCTGCAAAATCGTGAGTGTATCAAATACTTGTTCTCCCCACTGTATGCTGCCTCTGGGTTATGTCATCTGGAACCACAATGTACATTTTCATTGTTATGCTGATATTTTAGCTACTTTCGAAGCATGCGTGTCAGATGATAGGAAGTGGATGATGGAGAACTTTTTGCTTTTAAAACAGAAATGCTTGTTTTAGGACCAAAGAAACAAAGAGTTTTGTTGGCAGATCTCACAGTGAACCTCAATGGAAGTATGGTCCTTTCCCAAAAAACTGTGATAAACCTCAGCATTAACCTGGACCCTGAAGTCTCCTTTGATGAACATATATCTCAAAAGCAGCTTTTTTCCATATTAGGGACATTGCAAAAATCATAAACCTTTTATCATAAACTGATGCAGAAACAGTAACTTTATTGTTACTTTTGGATTGGATTTCTCTTCTCTTTGGTTACCCTGATGAATCAATAAATAAACTTCAATTACTGCTGAACACGGCTGGCTTGCTGTTGTCTCTCCGTTGCTCCCCTTTAGCAATTGGAGTGAAATCTGCTGGAAATACCACCCAACGCAAAAGTGTACACATGATAGCTACCACGGCTGATTTTGTGTTAGTTATTATTATAACAACAATGCTCTGGTGAAGCTAGGTTTGGTATGTTGTTAAAAATCACTTTACAGAATGTTGTATGTTTTTGTAAAGTAAATACACATTTGTACTTGAAATAATGTAGTTGGCTAAATACGCAGATGCAATAACATTTGTGTTCTAATTATTAGGCAATAGGCTTATTGTTATAATTGTATTAATTATTGTTAGAGTTATTAGTTGAACAAACGTTACTACAAGACTGAACCAAAGATTAATAGACCTTTTGGGATCACGATAAGAAAATCATTATGTTCATGATATGGACACTGATTGGCCACACACTGGAGGGAATTAAACAACAATCCAAGCACAACCACGCTGCAGTCAAAAATGCTTGAATTGAAAATTGAAAAACTTCACAGCAACCATGGGCTCAACTGTAAATGCTTTGCTTCAGTTGGATTGGTGTCCTAATGTAGGCCTATTTCTGTGTGGGATGTTGTGAAATTTGTCTTAAATTGAATTCAAAGTGACACTAAAAAGTCTTACATTTTACTTCATAAAACATAGATGTCTGTAAAACATCCTAAACAGTGGGGACATGAATTTCTTGACGGACTATTCTTAGACCCTTTTTTTTCCTGAGAAAAGCCCAGTATGTTTTGATTATTAAAATACGGAGGGACCTCTAAACATATTACGTAAGGGACCAGGGTTGCCTATTGCTGTGTGCCAAGCCACGCCCCCCTGACACGCCCCTGACCATGTCCACCACCTAAGCCACTTTTTTGATTCAGAAAACCCCTGAATTGATGTGCAATCTCAGCGGTGGGCAGAACCAGTAGCTGCTGCTGAAAAAGTAGTATAACTGGAAAGCATATTTTTAAGAAAACATTTTGTCCCCATCTGTTCAGTCATTAGTTTGTGTCAGAGACAGAGACCTAAAAGGTCCATTAATACATATGTTAGTACATGTGTTAGTACAGAGAATTTGCTGACCTAGCCAAACTGCTGCGTAGCTCAGTGGTCAGCAGCTGCATCGCATCAAAAGGCTGTTTGTGACCAGGTCCAGGCATACTCATTCTAAACAACAATGTCCTTTGTTTACTCTTAAACAACTCTGCCATAACACAAAACAATGGAAATTAATTTCCCTCGAAATTTCAATTAAATGGTTACTAGTCTGCTATAGAGAATTATCATTAAGACTGAATGCGCTGATGTGTTTTGTTAAACCACGCTATTTCATTTGATTCTACACATTGTGAAAGATCTTCAGTGAATAATTAGTCTTGCATTTTCAAAATTACATTGACTGACAAAAGCAAAAAAACGTTAAACCATTTTCCAGAGCTGTACATACAAACAGAACTCTGGAAGAAATTAAGAGACCACTTACCCTTCTTCTTTACTTTCCCAAAAAATTTTAAAGGAACATTTTGAGTGAAGAAGACCACTGCAAATTGAACCCTTTGGTTCCTTACTCAATTTCTTGGGAAAATAAAATAAAAATGCAGTGGTCTCTTAATTTTTTCCCGAGCTGTAAATATGCATGGCGCAGTTGTCATCATAATAATATTTCCATCCAAAGCTTGAAAGTTTAAATCCAGGTGATTTCATGTAAATGTGTCAACTCATTGAAAAAAAAGACAGTAGTGCTGTTGATAGTCAACATTTTCAAAATGACATTGAATGGCACGAGCATAGACGTAATAATCCATTTACACTGCAACAGGTTTGACCGCCATTTGCGATGTATTCAATTTGCAAATGTTCACATTTCCAAATGTCCTGCATATACAAATGTAATGCCTATTCTATAATAACCTTTAAGGAAGTAATATGATATCAAATGTGGTGAGGTGATGTGCAGTATAGTAACATACAGTACAGTGATGGACAATAGAGTACAGTAGACTAATCATGATGTGCAGTACACAAATCCTGTACAGTATGGCAAACTTTAGTACAACACACTACAGTCAACCTTATTTTGGTAATGTAAAGTACAGTAAGTGCCAAGTGTGGCAAGAGTGACTAAAAGGTTGTTGAATAAATTAATGTTCAAGCCTGCAGGTGCAGTGGGGAAAAGGAGGAAACGTGTCCTACCCCAATGTTAGCAGCAGGAAAATTGGGGTTGGGGTCGAGGCCCCCCATAATGACAACACTGAGAAAAATACCTAATGTGTCCCCATTAAAATCAAACTCAGTAATACCCCTGTATTTAGGACTGTCAAACAGGCCTAACAGGGTAGGATTAATCAAGTTAAAATCTAATACAAATTTGCAACTCACTTTTAGTGTTTACTTACTTTCGTCCTTCCATTTATTTTGTAGTTTCCCAGTTTTCCATTACAGTGTCGAACCAGGTCGTCCATGCGACTCATGAGAAAAGCTATCTTCTCACAACCGGGCTCTATTCCTTCAGTCCAGGTTATTTGGTCCCCTCGTATATCTTTAGTTGAATCACTTCTTTGATTGACCAACTGTCCGTCAGTAAATTTACCAGTCTTTTGGAGAGCTCTAACATCCTCCAAAATACTCAACCCAGTCTCTTCTCCAAGGAAATTGTCAACAACACAAATGCCATGTTTATTCATACATGGAACGATATATTCCCGAGCTAATTTGTGCGGGGGGGACCTCGTTTGTCCGTTGGATTTAGTGCTGAGCTCAATTCCTTCCCCAGACTGCTTGTTGTCAGACGCGGTTTCCGAGCCAGTTGACGAAGTGATAACATCTTTCGCTCTTTCGCCGTCTTTTGGAAGGTTTAACGGCCCAGGGTTTGGGGTGCTACTTGAACCTGTGTAATTCTGTTTCTCGACCCCTTTTAACTGCTTGTCTTGCACTCTTTTCGCAGTTCGGGCAGGCTGTTGTGTTGGTTCGGGCTGCGGCTGACACTGAGGTTTTTCGGCCTCTTTACAAACCTGTTTGTGTTTGTTCCAATCAGCTTTTTGGTGTTCCTTGCTACAATAGAACGAGTTACGACATCGTCCACATTTAAGCAGGTTTTCCATTTTTCCACAAAGCTCACAATACTGCCGGTTTAAATCGGTCCGGGTGGGGTTCTCGCCTTCGCTCTCCATGCTCATACCAGAGAGAGCGCCCCTTTAAACCCACCTATTTTCACGCGCTGCTAGTGCAAGTTTCTAAGTCACCTAAAACAATAAAAACGAATTGTTTGAGACGAGGCATCTAATTCCCATAACATTTCCTCACAACCAACATCTCAATGAGTTTACCTTCTTTCAGGTTTCGATTTAGATAAAAGACGCGACATCTCAAATTGCTCGTGTGTAGTGTGCTGTTCTGGTCGAGTCGCATGGCGCCGTTCCCTTTTCTCCCTGAACTTCACTCCTCACGTAGTCCAGTGTACCTCAATCCTTGACGTCAGCATAACGAGGGTATATGGCACCGCTGAGTTGTAATCTTTTACAAGGTTACAAGCGTGCACATCTTTGGCTTTCTTGATTTTAGTCAGTAAGATCATAAAAAAGGAATGGCCAATTTTTTATTATTTTCATGATTTCATTTTCAATTATAAGGGATGGTTTACTTACGGGTTATAGGATTAGTCAATTATGAAGTGATCTCCGTCAATACTGTTATGAATGTGTCATTATAATACTCATCATAAACTGTAAAGTGTTTCGACCAGCAATTAAGCTATGTTCATTTACATTATAGTTTCAAAATTTCTGGAGACTCATCAAAATATGCCGCAAATCATAACATTTACTTTTATTTTATGATTGAGTGACTAGCTGAAAATTATAACACAACGTATTCAGTTTTGATATTAACCATATTATGCTAGATCAGATATAATACCATAATTGTTGTAAACCCGAAATTCTTCCCCTTCATATTATCCTGTATCATAAACCAAATACCTGAACCAAAATACGAATTCATAAACGAAACAACACTGTGTCAAAATTGTTGAAAGTAATTCACTGTAGCCAAATAGTTCTAACCACACTGAAAATAGATACTGACAACGATTGTATTTTTATCTGTACAAATTCAATTGAACCCAACCTTATAATAAAAAAAAATATATATATTAAACTGAGTTTGAACACCTGCTTGGTGAATACTGGCAGTCTTACAGGAACTGTTGGAACTGAGTCGATTGCACGTACACACTTGACATGAGTCCTTTTGGAAGGGACCTAATATAACATTCAGGCTTGTTCTCTCCTAAAGGAGACATGACTCAGATGTGTTTTATTACCAAGGTCTCTATGCAGAGGTATAATAAACTAAATTGAAAGTGGTGTGATTATTCATGTTTTTTTATATCATGATAAACTTCATCTCTAAATTGTGTTGCGAGGTCAACATGTCCACCACATACTCCACCACCCATCCCAGTTGTAGCAAGTACAATTTGTTCTTTAATACGTTTCAGCAAATTCATTTAGAGTAGGAAAGCCTGGTATGCAAGAATGGCTTGATTTTTGTGTTTATGACATGTTTACACTGTGGAGGGACCAGTGCCGGACCCAGCCCTTTGGGGACCCTAAGCAAAATGTGATTCTGAGGCCCTCTCTCCCCTAGTGGTCCGAGGCTCACAAGCAATCTGGGGCCCCCTGGTGGATGGGGTCCCTAAGCAGCTGCTTATATTGCTTATGCCTAGGGCGGGCCCTGGGAGGGACTATTGTTTCAAAACTCACCCTGTGGGGTAACAGCAGAGCAAGGTATTTCAAGACGTGCTTAAAAAGATGTTTCGCTGGGAACCCCTGACAAATTAACAATAATACAGTTGAATACTTTGGATAACAATGCAGTTTGGATAAACCCAATGGGGTTTTCTTTACAGTAGTTGTTGTTTGCACAGAGGCCAAAGGCATCTTGTAGGGGCTATATCTGGGGTGTAATTATTTAAAAAACAGAACATTTCCTAGTATGCTTTGCTTCAGGTTGATAATTTGGAATAGTTTTTGGCACGGACATTGACTGATTAATTTATCTTAGCTTTTTTGTCTAAAGTTATCCAAGAAATGCACCTACTACAGAAGTGCTTGTAACAATTACATAAACAAAATCTTCTTATCAAAACTTTAGCTGGATTCCAGTAGGAATTGTATATTCCTTGGCAATGCCTTGTGGGTAACTTTGTGAAATTCTGAAAAAGCTCCCAGGTTTTCCCGAAATCTGAGCAAAAGCTGTAATTTCATTGTTGGAAATCTAGGTATTTGCTGAAAGATCTTTTTATCACAACTTTCTGGCCACTGTGCTAAGATTTAAAATAAATAGAGCTAGGAGGGTTGCCAGACTTGCCAGACATAACATGAATGTGCTCATTAAGTCATGGGTGGTAACTCTAGAGTTACTTTCACATAAAAGGGCAATGCATTCTGGGAAATTATATTGTAGCGGTGGGTTAATATACTACACAATTCAACTCAAATCTGAAACCCTGAAAATATTTGTTTGGCACATATAACAAATATGATTTTTAAATGTGTTTATTATTCTTCTTTCTTAAAAAACTATACTCACACTTCAACCCCCACCAATGTTCAAACCAAATCTACGCCCTTGATCCTGAGCAGGGATGTGCACAGGAATTTTGAGGGGCTATTGCTCTGACCTGAAAAAAGGGCAAACCACCAGATTTTTCACTTTCGAAGTGGCAACTTGAGTCAAGGAGGGCATACGGGCAGGTGTCTGGGCAAGCTTAGCCCCCCCCATGCACGGCCCTGATCTTGAGACAATAGAAAATGTTAAAAAACTCTGCCCACATTACACCTTTCTTTGCTGACCTTAATTGGCTTTCTTTCCCTCAAATAATTGACTTTAAAATTATAATTTTGATGGCTATTGATGGCTTGGGACTTATCTACTTATCTGACCTGCACTCCCCCAATGAACCACCACCTCCACTACTGTCTGGCAATGCCAATCAGATTAATTAACCAAAATAGTAATACGGTAGACTGTGCCTTTTCTTTTATTGGACTTTACCTCTTGATGTCCCATCCTGATATCCTCAGTGCTGCACAAACAGGCCTTAAGACCCACCTCTACCAGTTGGCCTACCTGTCTCTTTAATCAAATTATACAGTACATTATTATATAATAATGATTATGTATTATCATTATTGTTTAATCTATATATTCTGTAAATATATTTTATTTTAATTATTTTATTTGAATATGGTTTTCTTCTATTCTTTTGAGATTATTCCTCTATAATGAAAAGCACTTCACATATACATTGTTACAATTATTATTATTATTACTACATATACTAGATATAAATTCCTGCAAAGTTCTATATAACTGCACTATCTATATACTTCTTTATTGAAAGATTGTGGTGTGGGTGGACAATTTGACATTCTTAGCCACGTCTAGTAGTCTGATATGCTAGCTCACTTTCAAGATTGTCGGCCAAAAGGCTCCAAATTCTCATTGAAATGCATTTAAGTTTACTATGGTCCTTAATCAAGTACAGTGGTCTTCTACATAGGAAAATGTTTGGCATGTTTTCAACCTACCATTCACTTCCAGAGATTACTCACGTTGTTTTAGACATAGGTGACTAAGCTCAAGGTGAATGGTAAGGCAGTGGAAACTTTTGCAGAGCAAGGCGGAGCCAGTGTGGTTTGCATTGTGAATGACACTGGCAGGCTCACAATGCAAGTTATTCTCAAGGCAACAATACCTGGCAACTGCTTTGATCTGAAGTCATCCCAAAATGTTTTTAGTTGTAAAGATGTAGCAAAATAGGCCTGTACAATGCATGACTGCAATGCATTAAGAAAATGTGTGTAAGCATGTTATGTAAAACATTCAATAATACTTCATATTAGCTCAGATTCTTATTTTAGGTAATGTCTCTGTACTTAAATATTGTTGTTGTTCCTACTGCGCCATACATTAACTTTTCAAAATAATGCTGTTTACAATCACAGTTACCATCAAAGTTATTGGCACCCTTGATGAGCCATAAGTCCATATAAAATGAACAAAACCGGCATTGGGGTTGTAATTCAACATTATATTTTACTTCATAATGATTTAAACAATTCAAAATTTGATGAGTTAAACATCTTAAATCATTCCATTATTTGCCAAAATATTCGGTTGAAAAATATTTTCTTTTTTATATTGTTTACCCTGGATCTTTGATGTTATTGCTTCCACTGTTCCTAGGGGCCTTGTTAGGGTAAAAATTCTCTACCAAGTACACAAACATTTTACAATTGCGTTGGGGGAGAGAGAGGTACACCTGGTTGGGGGACTGGGGATCCGACTCTCTCTCCTCTGACGATTCAGGGGCGGAATACGAGGACTGGGATCTGCCTGATGATGATCCAGGCTGGGGTGTCAACAGGGGGTGGACAAGTCCACCTTCAACCCGAGTACCATGGGTTACCTCGACACCCAGCATGGCCACATCCCAG
>JACXGK010000122.1:0-22503 GCA_016801125.1 Novumbra hubbsi | reverse complement strand
CTGGTAAACAGGCAGCCCGTGGGAAAGCGCCTGCTCATCGCACCACCGGTGCCAAGGGTCCTGGGAAGCGCACAGCTGTCGCTCCAGGGCCCTCCAGGATTAACACCGGTGCCAGAGCACCTGCTCCACGACCGGTCCACGTCCCAGCACCTGCTCCACGTCCGGCCCTCGTCCCAGCACATGCTACACGACCGCCCCACGTCCCAGCACCTGCTTCACGTCAGACCCTCGTCTCGGCATCTGCTCAACGACCGGTCCACGTCCCAGCACATGCTCCACGTCCGGCCCTCGTCCCAGCACATGCTCCACGACCGCCCCACGTCCCAGCACCTGCTTCACGTCAGTCCCTCGTCTCGGCACCTGCTCCACGACCGGTCCACGTCCCAGCACCTGCTCCACGTCCGGCCCTCGTCCCAGCACAAGCTCCACGACCGGCCCACGTTCCAGCACCTGCCCCACGCCAGACCATGGTCGTTCCGGCTCCAGCCCGGAGACACATTCCGGCTTCAGCCCCACGGGTTCCTGCCCACAGGGTCAGTCTCCCGTGTCCTGCCCCCAGGGTCAGTCTCCCGTGTCCTGCCCCCAGGGTCAGTCTACCGTGTCCTGCCCCCAGGGTCAGTCTCCCACCGCCGCTGCCGCCCCCTGCGGAGCCACCGTCGCTGCCGCCCCCTGCAGAGCCACCGTCGCCGCCCCCCCCCCCCTTGTTTGACTCTTGCGGCCCGGAGGCCGCGCTTTGGGGGGGGGCTCTGTCATGCCCTGGCTGCGAGCCCCTGGCCATTTCAGGGCAAGACTCTTAGTGAGGCCTTTAGCCCTCTCTATGCCGCTGTGGGCTCCCCAGTCAGAGCAGCTGCATTCAGTTGACTCTGATTGGGGAGCCTACTTAGGTTAGTTTTCCAGCCACACCCGGTGTGGTTTATTGTTTGTTTGATATGCAACTTCACGGTTTGTTTTTCCTTTGGTTCAGTTTTCAGTGAATACGCTACATGTTATTTGTATTTCGTTTATATGTTTTTTGCTGATACAATCAGCTCATTTCATTTATACGTTTACAGTTCGTGTTGTCGTGTTTTCTGTGTATTGGATTAAATTCACCATTTACTTTTGAAACAATGTCTGCGTGTGGTTCCACCCCACAACAAAACCGTGACAACAATGGCCATCTGAGCTCTGGACTGCAATCTCATTGAAAACATTTGGTTTGATCTGAAGAGTGCAATTTAATGAGTTCAAACTGAATATTTTCATAAATCTTTCACTAGTTAATTGTTGTTGACAATTGAAGTGAGAAGTGTTAAGGGATAATCCGCCTCCTACAGTATCTACATTGTGGGAGTATGCTTTTTCAACAGATGGTGACAAGTCACACAGCAGCATTGAAAGAAACCATCTAACATTGGCCTAATCTACATGTCGGACAGTTGCCAAAGTATAAAGATATATCACATTCTTTGATGTTAATTTCAGTAGTAAAAGCACATTCCAGACCCTGCTTCTGCTCGCTATTGGGTCTATGTTTTACTGAAGGGCCGGTAGAGGGAGTAATTTTGTGTCCATGTCCAATTAAGAGTCCCATCTGGTTGATAAAATGTGTAACGCTGGCTAAACTGAAGGGATTTTGTGGCTCAAGCACATCTTATTTGTTAGTGGCTGATTTTAAGGTACTAGCCTCAAGCATTTTCCTTGCTTGTCCCAAGTGTCACAGTTCAAGGGACAAACAAATATACACATTTTTATCTCCAGTAGATAGACTACTTTGTAATCACAAAAAAAGAAGAAAATTGCCGCTCATTCAGAATGCTGCTGCTCGAGTTAGAACAAAAACTAAGAAAGCTTACGTTACACCAGCTCTGAGGTCTCTACACTGGCTTTCTGTTTGTCTTGAAATTCATTTAATGATATAGCTACTTGTTTATTAATCACTTAATTGATCAGTGCCAATTTACATTATGAACCTACTCTCTCAGTATGAACCTTCTAGACCCCTCAGGTGATCAAGGTCTGGTCTGCTAACCATTTTCCGAGTTAGGATAAAGTTTGGTGAGGTAATTTTTCTGCATGGAATTGGAACAAAATGGCATAAAATCTTTGACTTACTCCTAAGTTGACCACATGTAAGGGACCGGGTGAAACGGAGAGATGGTTGGGGATCCAAAAGCACGACGTGAGCGAGGAGGTCAGGAGTGATGAAGATAGCGTCTGTAGAAGTTCGCGAAGCCAAGGAAACGTTGGAGCCGTTACGGGTCTGTGGGAGATGGCCACTCAGTGACAGCCGCAACCTTTGTAGGATCCACCTCCACTCGCCCTGCCGAGAGAATGTGGCCCAGGAACGAAACAGTGGAGGCATGGTACTTGCTCTTTAAAATTTTCATGAAAATGCGATTGCAGAGGAGGCGCTCGAGCACCTGACGGACATGTAGAGTAATGTTCTTGGAGGGAGCGTGAAAAAATCAAGATGTCGTCAAGGTAAACAACAACGAATCAATTAATCATGTCCCGGAGGACATCGTTAACCAAGGCCTGGAAAACCACAGGCGCATTGAAGAGGCCAAACGGCACCATGAGATATTCAAAGTGCCCCATTGGTGTGTTAAACGCAGTCTTCCACCCATCACCCTCTCGGATGCGCACCAGGTGATAGGCGTTGCGCAGATCCAGCTTGGTAAAAACAGAAGCTCCCTGAAGGGGGAACTGAGAAGGGGAAACGTATACTTATTGCGCGTGGATATTGCGTTGAGAGCACGATAATCAATGCAAGGGCGTAATGTGCCATCCTTCTTCGCAACGTAAAAAAACCCAGGCCCGACAGGGGAAGATGAAGGCCGGATAATCCCTGAGAATAGGGAATCGCGGATATACTTTTCCATGGCCTCTGTTTCCGGTTTTGACAGATTGTACAATCAACCACTAGGTAGTGTTGCACCTGGCAGTAGCTCTTTGGCTAGATAATATGGGCGGTGAGGTGGAAGCGATAGTGCGCTCTCCTTGCTGAATACCGCGGCAAGGTCGTGGTACTCCTTGGGCTACGCGGACAGGTCAGGCAGAGAGGGTACAATTGTAGCGGTTGTCGTCTCTGGTGTCTCTGCTGATCCCAGGCAGTGTTGAAAACACTAGGGTCCCCAAGAACAGATATTACCCAAAGTCCAGTCGATCCGCGGATTATGGCGCTGTAACCAAGGGCAACCGAGGACCAGCGGGGACAGGGGGCTGTCGAGGATGAAAAACGACAGCTCCTCCCGATGGTTACTGGCCACAATCAGGAGTACAGGGGCTGTTTGGTGTTGGATAAGGGCTACTTTGTTCCCGCTTAGTCCCCGTACCGTCACTGGTGGGGTTACGGGAGTGAAGGGAATCCTGAGCTGGTTCGCAAGTGCTCTATCCAGGAAGTTGCCGTCGGCCCCCGAGTCGATGAGAACCCCAGTGGAGAGTCGCCACAAGACCGGTCCCACTAGCTGAGGTGCAAACTCAACACATCCAGAGCTCCTCGTCAATCGGTGGGGCCGTTTGTCTCCCTGATAGGAGGGGGCAGGAGGAGATGGAATTTTGGCTACAATACAGGCACACACCCTCGGCAAGGCGTGTGCGTTTGGATCTGGAAAAATACACGTGTCGTAGTTGCATGGGCTCCTGGACGGGATTGCGAGGAGGTGTAGGCGTGGGCCCAAGAGTCGAGGGCAATGTGGGATGAAGAAAAGCGGAAAAACCCCTCTACCGACTTCGCTCGTGGAGCCGGTTATCGACTCTAAGTACCAGGGAATTGAGCAGACTGAGGGTGTTGGGTTCCTCCCGAGAGGCCAGCTCGTCCTTTAATCTCTCCAAGAGACCGTTTAAGAACGCTCCCTGTAGTGCTGCATCGTTCCACCCACACTCAGCCGCGAAGGTTCGGCAATCAATTGCGTAATCCGCGACGCCTTTGGACCCCTTGGCGCAGGGAAAGGAGACGTCTCCCAGCGTCCCATCCTCCCTCCGGGTGGTCAAACACCTTCAAGAGCTCCTCCGTGAAGGTAGTATACGAGTAGCAGAGGGGACTGTCGCTCAGCCACACGGCTGATGCCCATGAAAGGCCTCTTACCGACAGGGCGCCGACTAGGTATGCTATCCTGGCCCGGTAGCGGCTGTTGCTCGAACAAAAGGGAGCACTGGAGTAAGAAGGGCCGAAGTCGACCCGGCTCCCCAGTGAAGCGCTTGGGGGGAGCAACATGAGGTTCCTGATAGGGCGGCATCGATGGATGGGGTGAGTGAGGAGCGCTGGCAGGGGTTGCCTTAACTCGGGGTTCTGAACTCGCCTGCTGGTGGCGTGGGTCGCTCATAAGCGCAGTCACCAGGTCGGTCAGGTTGATTCAGAAGACTCTCCTCCTGTCTACTGATGGCAGCACCCTGGAGATTTAGGGAATGGTGGATGGTGTTAGTGTCAGCTGGATACATGTTGGCCAGTTCAATCTGTAAGGGACTGGGTGGAACAGAGGGATGGTTGGGGATCCAAATGCACAACGACGTGAGGGAGGAGGTCAGGAGTGATGAAGATAGATGGGAGCGCGGAAGGAAAGGAGCGTTGTTGACTAGGGAGAGTGAGTGAGCTTGGATAAAATGAGCAGAGTAGAATGCTTGGGTGAAACAAGTGGAGTAGAGGCGAAACAAAGGTTGGAAGCCAAAAAGGTATAAGTGAGTAAATCGCGGGAGCCAAAACGTTGGAAAACGAGGAGTTGCGCTTCGTAGGCTTGTGTTTTAAATGGCAACCAAGGAGTGAGGAACGGGAACTTAAATAGGTGTGCTGATGAGAGATGAGGAACAGGTGTGTGTTGGGCGTGTGCTTAGCGACAGTGGTGCTTGTGACAGTAGTGAGAGATGCAGCCATTGGCCACTAGAGGGGGTGGTAGGGCCAGAACTGAGTCGGGTCAGGGTGGAACCCTGACATCATGTTTAAATCCATGCTAAAACATTTATGTTTTTTATTGACATTTATTAATATTGTTATAATATTTTATCTCTTTTAAATGTGATGTTTTCATTTTCTTTTACATGTGCAGTTTAAAAAAGAAATTGTGTCATTTATGTTACATTTATTTTGAGAATGCCTGATGTTTGTTGTTTCTTTTTGGACTAGTTATGTAAAGCACTTTGAATTGACCCTGTGTAAAATGAGACATACAAATAAACCTGAATTGCGTTGACTTACAGTAAAGTACAGGATAATCATAATAATAAGTACAGTTTTTCAAAACATGAATTTAAAATATTAACGGCAGATTTCTTAGGGTCATATTTTTGTATTTATGCTAACAGTACATTAAACATATTGCCTCTTTGAATGCTGATTTGAAGTAAGCTGTTGTATATAAGACCATATACAATGGTTATGACATCAAATGCACAATATGTATGTATGTAGACACCCGACCATCACATCCATATGAGCTTGTTGGACATCCTATTTCAAACCATGGTCATTAATATGGAGTTGCCCCCCACCCTTTGCAGCTATAACAGCTGCCACTCTTCTGGGAAGGCTTTACACAAGATTTCCGAGTGTCTCTCTGGGAATGTGTGCCCATTCAGTCAGAAGAGCATTGTGAAGTCATGCACTGATGTTTGACCAGAAGGCTTGGCTCCCATTCACAATTTTAATGTATCCCAAAGGTGTAAACCAGTGGGGTTGAGGTCAGGGCTCTGTGCAGGCAACACGTTATGGTTCCACAATTGAGCACAGTCATGCTGGAACAGGAAAGGGCCTTTCCCACACTGTTGGAAAAATGTTGGAAGCACCCAATTGTCTAAAATGAATTTGTATTCTGTAGTATTATGATGATCCTTCACTGGAATTAAGGGGTCCTGCTCAAATCTTGGAACACAGCCCCAGACCTTTATCCCACTGGTTTCTTTTGTACTTATTGAAAGAAGGGATTAAATGATGTTTCATGAATCTTACTCTGCTCCACGATTCCTGCCTACCTATAACCTTGACAAGGAACCTCTGATTTATTTGTGGATATTGGACCTGGCAAGGTTTTAGGGGTAATAAACTAAAACAAAATGCAGTGCACTTGTCTTCACAGTAGAAACAGTATATACATCTTACTAAAAACAGTGACATTTTATCCAGGGTATCATTTATTTAACAAAAGATATACAAAGATACAATTTCCTACACCCTATGCCTCAATAGCTGGTATTGCCCCCTTTGGCTGAAATAACCTCAATAAGACGTTTCCTATAACTGTCTACCAGTCTCTGACATCGACTGGGAGGACGTTTTTCCCACTCTTCCATGCATCTTTTTTTCAGCTGTATGATGTTTGAGGGGTTTCTTGTATGCACAGCTGGTTTTCAATCACCACAGTATAACCTTGTGGGACCCCTTTATCCAATTCCAGTGGCTTCGACTGGATGCTGTCTACCCTAACAGCCTGACTACTTTCCTTTTCCAAGTCCTATTGATGACAGCTTACTCACATGATAGACCCAATCTGAATATAGGCCTGTCCACTCAACTTATCTTTAAATGCTTACATGACATTTGACTTGAGGGTTGATTTACATGCCCTTGAGTCTTAGGACACTGGAACATGGGTAGTTGTACTGTTAGTCAAAGATTGGTTCAAAGTGCTTTTGAAGTCAGAGCAATTCATCAGCAATTGCTAAAGCTGGCTTGATAACATGCTAACATTGAAAATACTATAGTTAGCCAGATAACATGCATAGTAAACAGGTTTTAAAAAAAATGAAGATAAATTGGCATGTAATATTTTATGAGTTAACCACTTGCAGTTATGACTTGGAAGGTACGTGAAATTTCCCACTAGAAACTAAGAGCTGTTGATGCAGTATGTGCCATAGCTTGTCTTTTTGCTGATCAAAATGAATGACTAAAACTGCCTTTGTAGTAAAGTGGGAAGTGGAAGCTTAACACCATAACATTTCATTGAGGACACTAAATGGCTTCCACAATTTGTAAGTACATAAACTGGGTGGGACTTCATATGGTAATGGTAGGATAAAGTGCATGAAAACTATCTCTGTCAATTCCTATGTTTACAATACACCACTGGAAAATAATCTATGATAAAGGCCTTACAACTCTAACAGCTGTATTGTAGTTTGTTATTAAATAAAATAACATTTGGCTTAATTTGATGGGAAGCATGCAACTGGTACTGTACAATGACAACTAGCTTATTTTTACAAGCCAATATACATTTACCATTTGGATACCCTGGCAAAATAAATCTCTTATTCTAAAGTCGCAATCATGATCAAGTGCAAAGTGATACACTATTCTTATTCAGCTTAAGAATAAGTTTTCATCTTTCAAGATTCATCCTTCTATATATCGGTTTTAAAACATAGTAACTAAACTTAATAACTGAACAAAGGTGTACAAGCCCAGAATGAAAAAGTCAAAAACACTGGAGAAAAGATACAAAGTTATTGGATAGAAATTATTGGATTTAATTTTATTTAATTTTTTACTGTAAATATTGAGTGCAATTCATGCAGTAAAACACATCTTAATGTGAAATGTTAAGAAAATGATGTTATCATCATGACAACAATTTCATACCATACCAGTTTCATACCATACCATTCGCTCAGAAGATCTTTTAAAAAAAGATACCGTATCGGCTACCCCTAGAGGTCAGTATAACACAAGCAATTCGTGCTCTGGTAACTGTCACATTAAAGTTTAGGTGCTATAACACTTAAATAACAACGAAAATCATTGTTGTTAGGAAATAAACATGAATCTTGTGAAAAGTAAAAAGTTAAAAGCATGTAGTCAATATTCCTAATCTATGGATCTATGCACAGGCCAGTATTCAGTTTTATACAATAATGGAGTTTGCAAACGCATTTTCTTACATACAGTGCATCCGGAAAGTATTCACAGCGCTTCATTTTTTCCACATTTGGCTATGTAACTGCCTTTTTCCAAAATGTATAAAAATATTTTTTCCATCAAAATTCTACATCCAATACCACATAATGACAAAGTGAAAAGGTTTTAATATTTTTTTATTTTTTTAATATATTAGCAAAAATTAAGAAATAAGAAATATAAACATGTACATAAGTATTTACAGCCTTTGCTCATTACTTTGTTGAAGCACTTTTGGCAGAAATTACAGCCACAAGTCTGTTTGAGTATGATGCAACAAGCTTGGCACACCAACTTTTGGGCAGTTTCTCCTATTCTTCTTTGCAGGACCTCTCAAGCTCCATCAGGTTGGATGGGAGCGTCGATGCACAGCCATTTTTAGAACCTTCGCCCTAGTCTGAGATCCATAACGCTCTGGAGCAGGTTTCCATCAAGGTTGTCTCTGTACATTGCTGCATTCATCTTTCCCTCGATCCTCCCAGTTCATGCCGCTTAAAAACATCCCTGCAGCATGATTCTGCCACCACCATGCTTCACAGTAGGAATGGTATACGCCAGGTGATGACCGGTGCCTGGTTTCCTCCAGACATGACGCTTGTCATTCAGGTCAAGAGTTCAATCTTTGTTTCATCATTGTTTCTTATGGTCTGAGACTGGCCACTCTACAATACCGGTCTAATTGGTGAAGTGCTGCAGAAATGGTTGTCCTTCCAGAAGGTTTTCTTCTCTTCACAGAGCAACGCTGGAGCTCTGTCAGAGGGACCATCGGGTTCTTGGTCACCTCCATGACTAAGACCCTTCTCCCCCAATTTCTCAGTCTTCAGACAATTCCTTGGAATTCATGGCTTGGTTTGTGCTGTGACATGCACTGTCAACTCTGGTACCTTATTTAGACAGGTGTGTGCCTATCCAAATCATGTCCAATCAACATGATTTGGACTCAAATCAAGTTGGAAACATCTCAAGTATACATCTCAAGTATGCTCAGTTGGAACAAGATACACCTGAGCTTTTTAGTGTCATGGCAAAGACTGTGAAAACTTATGTACATGTGAACAACATTAGTTTTTTAATAGATTAGCAAAAATAAAAAATAAAATTTAAATAAAAAAGGAATTTAATACATTTTGTTATTTGGCTGTAACATAACATAATGTGGAAAAAGTGAAGCGCTGTGAATAGTTTTTCTTAGCCACTGTATTCAGCACTGTTGTTGCTTGTTCCGTGAGGTGTCAGACTTGGTGTTTTGTAATAGTACTTTGTGACAACTGCTTATGTAAAAAGGCCTTTAGAAATACATTTGATTGATTGACATATGTCTGGTTGATGAGCTGAATTTCCTTGAGTCTCTCATTGTTATGGGAATGTGGTGAATGTGAAAGGAGTTCCATACTCTTTCATGATTTAAACAAACCAGTCCATCCCATCTTCCAGCCTAGTTGCGTCACGTGTACGCACGTGGAAATGTGCGTAAACTAAAGCAATCACATCCCCCATGTAAGCATTCAGAGCAAAGGGGCATACGTCCCATGAAACTGTAGTCAAAACAGAAACATTTATTTTGGGTTGTTTATTTATTTGATATAATTTCTCCTGTTTTTGATGAGTCAGCTGGTTGAACATTGACCTTTGTTAACATTCTGTACCATTGGTTTTGCCTGATTTCACAAGGTATAATCCAGGCACGAAGACAGCAGTACAGTGGAAATGTAGGAAATCATAAGGTTATGCTTAAAGTTCAATGCATTCACAGTATGTGGTGAAAACCGTACAAGCAGACTATTATGAGGGTAGGTAAAAAACTTAAGGTTTGTTGATGTACAACTGTACTTTATATGACAATAGTGGCTATTTTATATAGTGAAATAAGTTGTGGTTCATTTACGAATTTAGCACAAGGGGGTGGTGCATGAACAATATACCATGGCTAAATGCTGTTTTCATGCACAATGCATTTGCAGAGGGAGACATTGATTCACAATTTCTGAAGTTCAGTTGATTTGGTGTAATACTTTGATGATTGTGTTCCCTCAATTTTGTTGAGCAGTGTATATTGTACCTTTTTTCCTTTCAATTCATGATTTCTTTCATTTTCATATGCTGTTTTTATGATTTTATCCTTGCTTTTCAGTTTTTGTATATAATGACCAAAGGCTGGTTTTATTAATTGCACCCAGATCAAAACCTGTAGGTATGTCATTATCTCTGTGCCCCCCATTTAAATGCAACAACTATGTTTTGTGTCATGCCTAAGAACAGCCCATATCCAAGGTATATTGGCCAGACCACACCTTGTGCTTTACTGCTTAATTAAACCTAAACAAGGAGAACTTGCTAAACGAATAAGGCGTTATATGCATCACTGCCAAGCTTTTGTAATTTCTTTCTGTTTCTGTTTTCATCATGTTTCCTGGAATATCATGTGTTTTCTGGGGTGAACGCATAACCTTATTCTGTCTTCATTAATCTTGACACACTAAAATGATTCTAATAAACAAGTTCAAAATGGCTACATTTGCGTTCAAGGGTTATTTTTGAATAACCCTTTTACACTATTGCACATTTCTGGCCCATGATTTTTTGGGTGAATTCCTAATGCTCACTTTCAGTTTCCTGCGTACACTGTTTTTATAACTTGTTTTTTACCCACTCCAAATGTTCTTTTCTCCCTCTGGTCGCTGTGAAATTCCCTGTGTACTAGTATACAATTGGTTGGAATTCATTCAAACTTGTAATATGGTATTATGCTGTTGCTCTCCTTATCATGGTCAGTGTCATGTCCTCGGGGCTCACTGTCAGGGCATGACACATAGAGGTGCCAGCCAATGTTCACGTCCTGTTTTGTTTGTTCCTATGTACAGTGGATACGCTACATGTTTCGTCTGTAAGTTTATTCACGGTTTGTTTTATGTTTGTTAGTTATCCGTTTTTGCTGTTTAATCCAGCACCTTTCATTTCGTGTACAGTTCGTGTTTGTTTTGTTTTGTGTGTATAATTAAATAAACGCTACTTTCAAAAATGGCCGCATTTGGTTCCACTCACACCCAAGACCGTGATAGTCAGTTAGCATTAAGTCATTATTTTTTGCAGCCTGCTGTAAAATGTTCAGTAACAATAGTAAATCCTAGATTCTGTCACTCAGAAAAAAATAAAGAAACAGTTTCTTTACAAAAAACCACGGTTTGTGAGTGTTTGTGTGAACTTCTATTTGAGTACACTGGAACCTGTAATGTCTTATTTTGTCTGCTGCAAATCTTTCTTAAATTATCACAAAAAATATTACAAATGTTTGGAGAAATGGCGGGAAGTCGTAAAAACTCTGACAGGGTATCTCCCCACTTGATAAGTGGGCCAGCTTGTTCATTACTGTAATGATTGCAGGAAGGCGTAATTGAAAGATGAGGGCTAGGCAAGTGTCGTAGTCGAGGGCAGGCAGGGAACTGGTACACGAAAAATCTGGTTTAGGAATGATCCAATGAATGGTCGTTTGTAGAAGGAATGCTCAGTACAAATGTGAAACGTACAATGACCAAACAGAAACGACAGAATATATAGGGAACACCCCACAGGGAACAGGTGCAGCCAATAACGGAGGGACCGGGCTGCATTCAGAAACAAAACAACGAGAACAAACCAAAACCAGGGGGAACAAACACAGACATGGAATTGTCCATTGAAAACAAAAAAGGGAGAAAGGGCACAGAACATTACAATTACATGAAGAAAAATAAACACTTGTGGAATTCGATTAAGCAACTTCTTTTGACAGTTTAAATAACAGAATTGTATCAGATTAAAAGCTTTCGGTTGACATGTTTTTTTGATGGAGCATGTAACCTCTGTATGGTGGAGTTTTTTAGCTATTTAAAAAAGTATGTGAGTAGTTAGAGTACAACTCATTCCTTGTTTGACAGTTAATAATAATGACTCTTGAGTCTTTTATTCTCTAGGTCTGTTTGAATGTGGCCCAAATGGCATCCTATTCCAGTGCTCTATTTTTCACTAGAATATGGGACACCATTTAGAATGCATCCCATGTGTTTGTAGAGGTGGAATCTCTTTTTGCCAGGTGCTTTGACCTTTGTGACAAGGCTCCTTTCCTTCCACTTGACATTTCTGAGGCTGCTGTGTGTGTGTCTGTAGGTATGCATGAGCAAGGACGATGGGTGGCAAGTGTGTGTTATTTGAGTGTGTTTTGGTGCTTGTGCCTTCGAGTGTGTGTTTGTTATGCGTGAAGGACATGATGTGCGTTTGAGGAGGTGAAAAGTGTGACTATTCATAGAATTGCATGGAAGGAGATGAATGTTGAAATTCAAACACTGCCAAGGGAATGCCATTGACAAGGACCTTTTGGCAGTCACGCACTGGAGCGTGTGTGTGTAGTCCACTTGTTGCATGGTGTGTGGGTGTGTGTGTGTTTTGGGAAGCGGAGGCGGGTATGCATCACTGACACGGCTTTGTAACCAAATTGACTTAGCAATAATTAACAGCCACACCAGAATCAAGGTCAAACGTATTTAAGATTTAAACAGTTTTCATGCAGCCACTGTATTAGTGTAATATATGAGAAAAAAGGCCATAAATATTTTCTTTCTAATATCTGATGACAAACATACAGTGGAGGAAAATATAATTTGTTCCCTTGCTGATTTTGACATAATTTTAATGGTAGGTTTATTTGAACAGTGAGAGACGAATAACAACAAATAAATAATAAAAAAATGCATTTCAAATGAGTTATAGATTGATTTGCATTTTAAGTGTAGTAAGTCTATGACCTCTTTGCAAAACATGACTTAGTACTTAAAACCCTTGTTGACAATCAGAGGTCAGATGTTTCTTGCAGTTGACCTCCAGGTTTACACACAGCTCAAGAGGGATTTTGTCCCACTCCTCTTTGCTTATCCTCTCCAAGTCATTAAGGTTTCGAGGCTGACGTTTGGCAACTCATACCTTCAGCTCACCCCACAGATGTTACAAATCTGATATGGCCCATTAAAGCCATATCTCTGTATCTTTCTGCACATTTTGAGGGATAAAAGTAGCTGAAGCCGGAACCGGAAGGACCAGGGTCTGACGTGGGGCAGGTGCTGGAATGTGGGCTGGTCGTGGAGCTTGTGCTGGGACGAGGGCCGGACGTGGAGCAGGTGCTGTGACGTGGACCGGTCGTGGAGCAGGTGCCGAGACGAGGGTCTGACGTGAAGCAGGTGCTGGGACAAGGGGTGGTCGTGGAGCATGTGCTGGGACGAGGGCCGGACGTGGAGCAGGTGCTGTGACGTGGACCGGTCGTGGGGCAGGTGCTCTGGCACCGGTGGTATTCCTAGAGGGCCCTGGAGCGACAGCTGTGCGCTTCCCAGGACCCTTGGCACCAGTGGTGCGACGAGCAAGTGCTTTTCCACGGGCTGCCTGTTTACCAGGCCCCAACCCGGGATGCCTGGCTAGCCTGCTCCCTTCCCAGTTAGACAGGTGGTAGCCCGCGGTCAGCGCAGACAGGGACAGATACTCGGACTGCCTGGATCTCCCCTCAGGTACCAGCCATGGCACCCCAGGTAGCCCTGATAGGCCCCCCCAAAAAAACATTTGGGGGAGACCCTGGGATGCGGCCATGCTGGGTGCCGAGGTAACCCATGGAACTCGGATTGAAGGTGGACTTGTCCACCCCCTGTTGACACCCCAGCCTGGATCATCATCAGGAAGATCCCAGTCCTCGTATTCCGCCCCTGAATCGTCGGAGGAGAGAGAGTCGGATCCCCAGTCCCCCAACCAGGTGTACTTCTCTCTCCACCGACGCTGCTCGTCGAATGCTGCTGGTTCTTGATGGTGGTTTATTCTGTCACGGTTGTAGTGGGGTGCAGAACCAAACGCAGACATTTTGATAAATGAAAGGTGATTTACTCCAATAAACAAACAGGTACAAACTACACGAACAGTAAATGCAAAGAAAAGTTGCTGTGGGAAACAGCAGAACTGAACTAAAGCAAAATACAAAGAACATGTAGCGCATCCACTTGAAAACTGAATTAAACAAAGACAAACCGTGAGCGTTGTGTAACACAAACAATAAACCACACAGAGTGTGGTGAAAACCCTAACCTAAGTATGCTCCCCAATCAGAGTCAACTGAATGCAGCTGCTCTGACTGGGGAGCCTACAGCGCCATGGAGAAGGCTAGAGGCCTCTCCATGGGTCATGCTCTGAAACGGCCAGGGGCCCGCAGCCAGGGCATGACAGTATCCCTCAATCCAACTCTTTATAGCAAGAGCAGTGAAGTGTAGTTGGTTTGCTTTGAGGGTTAACGGAAACGCTTGCTACGGCTGTCAATATAATACTAAAGCAAATGTTGACACAGCACCCCATTGATTTTGTAGATCCAGATTCACTGCATAGGAAATAAATAACAGAAATCTCTGAATGGTGACACATTTTCTTGGGGCTTACTGCTGTATCTCCTCCACAGATTGCCTGGGTTGCAGATTCATACTGACATTAGAAACGTTATTCAAACCTAAATTAAATTCAAATATGAAATTAAATATTTAAAACAAGGTTTTCTTAACAAATAGAGAGTTGAGAGGTATTTCTCTTATTGCACATGTGTTTAAAATAACTTAGTAGTTATATTTATCATGTTGGAACACAATGAATTGGTACAATACAATTTTGAGACAAACAAGGAAATTATGAAATATCAGACGTCAAAAGAGAATCTTACCAGGCACCTTTGAAAATAACTAAAAGCAGGGCCTCTAATGTTTTGGTATAACAGACACAACTACAGGTAATAAATTACCGAAATTTACAAGCCAATCAAATTTCTTCCAGGTGAAAAAAAACTTTCTGTAATTACACAATAATAACAATTGAATGTGATGGCAGTGTAATGTTCTTCCAATAATTCAAAAGACACTGTGTAGAATACTGCCTCTTGTTTACAAGACTGTACAAGAGCATTACTTGTCTTTTTTCCTTACAGAATAATACCAGAATAATAGTTGCTTGTCTAGAATGGGTTAAGGTGGTGGGATGAAAATATCTGAAGCGAGCATTCTACTAACTGTAGGACCACCAAGTGCAGCTGCACTGAAAAAAGTAAGACAAGCTGATATTCATCCAATTCGTTTTCTTTTAGTGTTAGCCTAAATATTTCAGTTTCATTCAATATACATTACTGTTCAAATGTTTTAGGTCACTTAGAAATGTATTAGATTTTTGAAAGAAATGCAAATTTTTTGTCCAATTACATGGATCAGAATTATGGTGTACACATAATTAATGTTGTAAATGACTATTATAGCTGGATATTGCTTATATGTTATAGAATATCTATAATGGCTTACAGAGGCCCATTATCAGCCACCATCGGTTAAATGGTACTATTTGTTTGGTTTTGTGTATTTCTGTAAAGTAGAAGTCTTCCAAATCTTAAAGGCCGTTAGACACAATTTTACGTCGAAAAGCGCACATGTTACATTTCTATTCATATCTCTGGAATTATTCAATATAGAAGCCTACAGTTTTTTACACACTGTAGGGGACAGTCTGCTGCAAAGACAAGTTGTTTGTGACATGTTGTTTGTGTATTTCTGTAAAGTAGAAGCCTTACAAATCTCAACCTCAAAAACACTGTATTTCATGATTTCATCAAAGAATCTACACATTTTTTTCAGAGGTTAATCTGATCTGACCAGAATCAAATCTGATCTTGGATTTTTGTACAAAGTGTTCCATCACACTGATATAGTGACCCAAACTTGACTATTTTGACTAAATTGATATTTTACAATTTTTGAATGAACTAATGCAGATTTTCTTTATATTATGTTACATTTTCAAACAATAAACAACTGATAGTTGTTTTGAACCCCTGGGGATGTCCAAACATGAAATAAAAAGGCCTTACTGTTGGAGTATACTATGTGCTTCTCAATAAAAACCACTACATGTCAACATACGTTTTTATATTCTCTTCACACATTTCACGTTTTTATATTCTCTTCACACATTTTCACCAATATGGTATCTATACTTCCTTCTTCTAGTTAAGGATTTTGAGAATCCACAATATAAAGAATATAATTCTACTGTAAAGGATGACCTCCTGAGAGGTCAAAAGGTCAAGATAGTGCTTGCGGATTTTGGTCATCCCGAGAAGACCTTCCCAAGAAGAAAAATCTCTTGTTATTATGTAAGCACAGCTGAAAAACTATTGCGCTGATTAAAGAAGCTTATATAGACTAGGTCAGTATCTTCAGCATCAACATTTGTGATCAGAAACAAAAATCTGATGATCCCACACAACTTCATGTACTACTCCCTTCACAGAACAGCACAAACTGGCTCTAACCAGAAAAGAGAGAAGAGTATGAGGTCGTGGTGCATGACTGAGCAGGAGGACAAATACATTAGTATCTAGTTTGAGAAACAGACACAGGTCCTCAACAGGTAGCTCCATTAAATAGTACTCACAAAACTTTTCTCAACATCAACAGTTTCGGCACCTCCGGAATGCTGTCTTACATGGTCACACCAACAAGGATTAGAAGCAAGGAAAATTCTTGTTTTGCTCAAGTGAAGTTTGTAGTACGCTGCTGTCAAGTTTTAGTAGATTATAGTTTGTCTCCCTTTGGGCAGTACATCTCTGTTCATCCTACAAGTCAGTGGTTGCATGGGCCTAATTTTTCAGTTGTGCATGTATTGCTAACAAACATTTGGTCCATGTGGAGAATTTCTACCGCTCCTGATTATTGAGATTTATTTTAATGTTGCACTCAAAACATATTCATTTTCTATTGATAAATCATACTATATTAAAAACAAATTGTACAGTACTTGATTGGTCTGAAGCTGAAAGAAAATAGCTACTCGATGGGGTATGTACCTAAGAGGGGCCAGTCATCATTTGTGACTGTCTTTTTCAGGCCATCAGGGCATCATCAGGGAATCCCACAGTGCCAGGTGCCTGTGCCAGATATTTATGAGTTCTGTAATCATAGTTTTGCTCCTAGAGGACATCACTGCAAACAACAAGGACACAGATGGTGCCCTACGACAGTCTCAAGTGACTCTAGTCTAATTTCCTGGTCCGTATGCTGATCTTACTTAAGTCTTCTCTTTCTTAAGTCGTCCTTGTATTTGTCATGCTTTGAAAAAAAATTATATAAAAAAAACTGCTGATTGAAGAAAGGTCAGTTTTTTCTGTTATGAATAGTGGTAGAAATTGTACAGTTTTGGCATCCCAGATTTACATGATTGGAACAAAATCCCAATAACCTGGAGTAACACTGGGATGTCGGAACTCACAGATTATGAGCAAGTCAAAGTCTTAAAATCCATTCTCCTGACCTATATCGGATGTTGGAGATCTATCAATGCTCTGCGACGGGTCTTTAGTGACAGGATGAACCAAGGCGCAGGAGTTGTATACTGGTCGTTTATTTTAAAGGCCAATCAAAAGGCAGACATGGTAACGTTGTGAGTGTACAATAAGTAAATAGAGTCTAGTAACAAGCACCGGTAATGTGAAACAAGAACGCACACGGATCTGGCAAACTGATACACAGACACCAAGCAACAGGTTTGAGCAATTACGGAAGGTGCGTTTGTGAAGACATGGGACCTAACGAACAACCAACACAAAAGGGGAGGTAGGGGAACGATGGCAGCTAGAATGTCGATGCTGCCGAACGCCGGACCCTGCCTGAACGAGGAGGGGGCACATCCCCCTAGGGAGATGTGACTTGCTGTTTCAAAATATTTTTTTGTGCAAAGATCTGTTGCGAAGAGTTACTAGTGGTCACTCCTTATTAGTAATACGAATGTCAGCCACTTGTCAGGGTCCGGCTAGCTTGCTAGCTGTTGTTAGCAGACAGGCTACTCAAGTTTACGTTTTTTATTTCACTATTCATATTTGAACCACAAGCAGAAAATTGTCTTGCGTTAAAACATTTTGTTTTTATTATATCTTTGTAAAATATTACAAATCTAAAAAACATAATTAAGTTACATGTAATCCATGGTTTTAGAAGAATCATGTATTTAAATGTATTTAAACTCCTGCTGAACTATTGTTTAGATCCATATTTAAAAAAAAAAGTCCTGTTAGAAATCTTGCTGCCAAGAACAGGGATATATAGTGTTCAATATGTATGTTTTGCATTTCTTGTATTTAATTCACTTGTTGTCTCTCATAGAGTTTCTTACACCTTTACCTTTGTTTTGGGTGCTGTAAACATAAATACTAATGTTGAGAATTCAGATTAAAAGTTATGAAGGATTGTATTGTGCCTGTACAACTTTTTCTGTTTTCTATTTAATATGCATCCAGGTGAGGAATCCTTGATTTCTCTTTCGTTGGGGTCAGGTAAACTTTGCAGAATACAATATCATGTCATGTTACATTTCTACCATTTTCGCTGTGTTGAAGTTTCTGAAAACAGAGATGCAGCATCAGATGTACATCAGAATCCTTTGGACTGAACCAGGAATGTATGTTCTTCAAAGCTCCAGATGGAGGTGATAGAGGACTCTACAGCTAAACATTTGCATGTAGGTAGTTCAGTGCACCAAGACATTCTGACCTTCCGATGGAAGAGTATCCCTCTCAGGATACCTGTCTGGTCTGAACCTACAGAAGGCCTACTGTGGCACAAGCTACAGAAAATGTTAATGGCGTTTACGGAATGTGTCACAACACACAATGCATTGCACCCTGCCGCGCATGGGGCTGTCTGACAACAGTCAAAGTTGTATTTATTGTCCACCATCAATGATTGGTGTTATACTCTTTCAGTAGGATAATGCACCGTACCACACCGCACACATTGTTCTGGAATGATTTGAGTAAAAAAACGAAGAGTTCATGAAGTCACCCTGGCCTCCCAATACCCCAAATCTCAATCCTATTGAGCAGTAGTGGGATGTGTTGGACCAACAAGTCTGATCCACAGCAGCTCCACTTCTCCACGTACAGGACTTGAAGGATCTGCTGCTAATGTCTTGGTGCCAGATACAACAGGACACCTTCAGGGGTCCATGCTTCCTCAACGTCGGCCCTGTTTTGACAGCATGCGGAGTAACAACACCATATTAGGCAGGTGGTCATGTTTTGGCTCATCTGTATATGTTGTCATCCCTTCTATGTCCTCACTTGGGACATTTTAGCTTTTCCAATAGTTCTACTCATTTGCACTCTACTATGCATCCGGCAGAGATAGTGTTGTTGTGGGGTAGGACGGAGCTGGCAGACAACCTACCATAAGTGTCAACCACATCCCCTGGGCAAGGTTCACAAAACCTGAGCCTTCGACAATTTTGTCAGTCACTGTTTTGGTCACAAATGCTCACAGGTTTGACCTGAAGACGAGGCTTTCATGCCACAACATTGTCCGTAATGGAACTGCAGGGAAAATACCTGTCGTCTTCCTATCATAGCATAGAAAGGCCAGGCGTCCTTAACGTTTGACGAATCCAATAGTTTATTCATTGTTGCAAATCACAAAGTCAAATATTTTCCAAATACTGGACTTGCTTTTTCTCTTTTGTGCCAGTAATGGGCATTCTCCATTGCCAATATTTTTATATAATTTAAATCAATTTTGCTGTTGGTCACGTGCTTTGTTGTAATTAGGACTAGAATGGAGTAACCAAGTGTTACAGAATATGATTTCTTCTCTTAAGTTTAGTGTCAGATCCTACCTATCGGTCAACCACATGCATGCATCTGTCACATAAAAAAGCTGAGACATATATTTACTGAATATGAAAAGTTTTTACTGTCTCAAAATGAAGGAGATTGGATGGTAACAATTTGTTTTTGTCAGAATATCTGTCACAACGTATAGGAATTACAGCACCACAGACAGCAGAATACACACGCTTTCTGGTCCTGTAAAGATGAGAGATAGGGACATGGTGCGTATTGATTGTGCCAGTCACTGAAGCATTTTTTGTTCTAGTGCAGTGTGTCTGAGCACAGTCTCACACAAAAAATTTTTTATCAACTGGCCTGGCCCTATCGTCAGAAGCTGTCAAGATCTGTCTGAAATTGAGAATATAAACTGAAGAAATTAATTGGAAGGCCATGAAAATTAAGAACAAAATATACCAAATTCTAATATGTAACAAATAATACATATTTTACATATTTATATAAACCCTTATGCCTTCTCTGAAGGTCTCCAAATCCCTGACGGTTTCCCACTGGCTGCCTTTTTTGTTATCATGGTAATTAGCTTCAAACATCAGAAAATAGACACTGGTGGGTAAGCAATTGCTGATGACAAATTTGATTACATGGTTTTGATGGCAAGATTGTTTTCTACTAAATATTGGACTACTTTAGTAGATTAGTAGTGCTTCCATGATTTTCATGTGTGCATGTCTTTACTGGTTAACAGCAGGCATCAATGTGAGTTTCCCACATTTCGGTAGCATCTCCCTGACGCCCGCAAATTATAAATAATGTCATTTGCGAGCAAGGGAGCATTCAACCGAAGAAATGGTGAGAGCAAACGACACAGCAAGCATTCTGATTAATCACTGTTAGTGCTAGCTTCTCTTGGGGTGTGGTCAAGTGCAAGTAGTCTGCATTTCATAGACAGATTCGTTTTCTTCAGCAGCAAAATAGATCACATTTGACAGACCTCTATTCTGCCCAACTGGCTAGCAAGCAAAATCAGATCAAGAGTTCAAAGGTCGTTGCTAGCTGCAATCAAGGATCCTCTTGCCAGTTAGCTTCCAGAGTGACTAGCACGCCCATTGGATATATACTATACAAGGCAAATTACTCTCTCATTGGAGCACAAAGAAAAAGATCTGCTGTCTCAGAACGCCGGTGTTCAGCTTGCAGGGACCTTAAGGTGTGTCCTTTCCCTTTGCCTTTCCTACTCCCTTTTTCTCCATCCCCCACTTTTTACTGCCCCTCCCTTCTTCCCACCCTGTCCGTGCTCCTCTGCCTCCCTTTCTCATTGTCACACTATTGCCCTCCTTTTCTCTTCCCTAGCTCTGTCTCTCCCTCCCAGAGGATCTGAGCCCTGGGACCATGCCTTAGGACTACTGATGACTTCCTGCTGTCGCTGTCCCCAGTCCACTTAGGAGTGCTGCTGTTACAGTTTCTGCAGTTCTGCCTGTGGCTATGGCATCTAAATGGAAGGTTATGGAATAGCTGAGCCATCTGAATCCTATTGAAACAGTGAGGGGGTCTAGAAGGGGGCTGTACATGCAAAATGTCCTCATGCATTACACAGCTGAGATTCTGTAAGAATGTAAAATGTGCAGTAAATGCTCAGAGTTGATGCAAGAGTCATAGCTAGTAATGTCAAACATTTATGTTTTTACATTCATTGTTATTGTTCATACTTAAAAACACAATGATTGTAGTTATATATCCCTGTATTGCAACTATGGATTTGGTTACAATGGCATAAACATATTAGGGTTGACACTGGTTATGTTATTTACATTATGTCTGCATTACACTTTCTGAGGGGCTGAGTAACTGCATCTTGTTGTATTGCTGAGCATTACCTTTTAATGTTGGGTTATGTTGACAATGTGCTACATTATATTTTTATCTTTTAACCATTCACAGTTGTCCATTTGAATGAAAATGAGTGCACAATTGTACAACTACTCAGATTCATACTCAGAATAAAATTAAACTTGATTGTATCATGTCACGGTGTGTATGTTTTGATTGAACTACATCACACAATAATAATCCTCCTCGTAATAGAATTGTAAATATCACTCAGGAAATACAGTTGCTGTGTCTGATTAGATAAAAGACTTTATTGTGTTCCACAATGTTTGGTCTTTCAAATTTTCTAGACTAACTCACGATCGAGGTCTTTACAGATTAAATCCTAATCCAATTATCTAATATCCAATCTGGTATCCAACATTCACACCCCGCTTCTTATCTGAATGTTTTAGATAAGAGAGTCTTTTAATGAAATGCTAAGCTATAAAGCTTGAACCATGTATTACACCGGCCAAGCTACAACAGAAAATGCATCTTAACCGGTCACAAACACAGCCAGACAAGTTAAAACAATTTGGCGGGTTTGTGTGGGATGAAATCTGACATATTACAGATTGGATATAGCCAACCATCAATCCCACTCAGATTTGGTATTGATTTGACAAAAAGCTCTGAGATCTTTTGGGTGTTGATAAGGAATCTCCCGGACAGTTTGATTTGGATGTACATTTAGACCATCCCATGAAGGCTCTAACAAAACTAGCTCTAACTGCATCTGGTCATTTCAATTGATTTCTCCCATTATTTAGCATTATTTGATTATTTGTATTAGATAAAATGTTTTGTATACTGTAAAGTCAATAAGAAGAAGTTTTACATCTTGCATCTTGCATATAATTAAGCAGATGATCATATCTACAGCAACTTACTGTAAGGTCCCGCAGGGGAACTGATTGAGATTAGGGACCCAATAGCACGACAAAGGATCTCTGATGAATCCGTGAGGTGGTGGAGTGAAATGGCCGTTTATACTGCTTCACTCGTTATACAAGTTAGGCGAAACGGTCATGTACATAAATCCGAAATACTTCTAAAAGTGACTGGGAAAACAAAGAAGGCTTGAAAGCCAAACTCTACAAGTAGAGGAGAGGTC
>JACXGK010000121.1:127225-158521 GCA_016801125.1 Novumbra hubbsi | reverse complement strand
TGTGACAACCACATTACAGCCCCGGAGAGCGGATGTGACAACCACATTACAGCCCCGGAGGGCGGATGTGACAACCACCTTACAGCCCCAGAGAGCGGATGTGACAACCACCTTACAGCCCCGGAGAGCGGATGTGACAACCACATTACAGCCCCGGAGAGCGGATGTGACAACCACATTACAGCCCTGGAGAGCGGATGTGACAACCACATTACAGCCCCAGAGAGCGGATGTGACAACCACATTACAGCCCCGGAGAGCGGATGTGACAACCACATTACAGCCCCGGAGAGCGGATGTGACATGACAACCTCAACAATGAACGGCAACCCCCGCCGTCTAATATAAAGCCGTCACCTTGCAGGGTGGTGACACGTCACAAACACCATCGCCTGGACGACGTCAGACGCCCACGGATGTGGCCCCTCGGTAACCTAGCTAGTTGAATCCACAGAGGGCAATGGGACTAAACAGGACTAATAGCGTCTCACATCCAATCCACCTTCAAACCGTGAACTTAACAGCAACACTCCACTGCTAATAAATGTCCCTGTGTCCCGACAATATACTGGTATGGCAAATACATCTGCTAACCACCTGTAAAGACTTTTTTATTTATTCAACAACCATTTGTTAATATTTTGCTTGGTCCCCCACCCATGTATTTTAGTTAGGATCAGTTTCCGTCTCCGAATGTTAGCCTAAAGCTAGCATTAACACTCCACCACGTGAGGTTCTGTGTGTTGAAAATAAATAGTATGTATTAAAAGAAAAAGCAATAAAGAATTAAGGCAATTCAGATCCTGACCATCCCAAATGGGTCCATCACCATTTGCAAATGCAAAATGCAATATCCTGTTGAGTGTGACAGATCAGGCATGAAGACCTGGATACAGGCGGATGGGATCCCAAAGTCCCAAAAGAAATACTGTTGGCTTATCCTCAGGCCAGAATACATCTGGTCTCAGTCTTCATAAAATACTAGTGCCACACAATTATTCTGTCCATATTCTGTGGGGGGGAGTTTAGAGCTTGATGTAAATCTAATGCTGTCAGGCTGTATGTCTGAATGTATGACACTGTATGAGTGTCAGTTGCTTCTAGAAGTTTCCTCCCTGACCACCGTGGGAACGGAGCACTGCAGTGAAATTTGGCACAATCATGAAAATGGCATCTTATTGCAACCGTGTTCACTTTCTAATCAAACCCTTCTGTTGATTATATTCCCTGCAATCCCCTCATTGCACGTGTCCACTCACTCGCCCGTCTGAGGATTTGGGCTCGCGTTGGACGGCTACAATGCAACCTTTTGAATGCGTCAACGTGATTCACTGGTGACTTAAGCCCTTTGGCCGTTCAGGCAGCACTCATTCCTTCAGGGAGTTAATAAACCCAGCCGACGCTGAGGTGCTGAGTTCAATCTGCCCCCTCTCCTGTCCTCACTTCCCCCTCTCTGGCTGCCTGGTGGTCTCTTGCATCATCGCCTCCGACCCCCCCCACCCCCCCCCGCTCTCCTTTTCAATTCTCCTACTGTTGGCAGGATTCCAGGTATCAGCAAAGCGCTCTGCAGTCCATACCTCTGTGATAAGCATCGAGCACAATTGTTATGCGTTGTTTGACACTTACACCCGACCCTGTGGTAGGTAGATTAAGTTAACCTATAAAGACCTTTCAGTGACATTAACTAATCCCGTTCCAGCCTTTCGTATCTGCGGGGGGAAGTGAACAAGGGCAGAAGAGAATGGATTGGAACTCGGCCCACAACTGGTCTCCCTCCTGGCGATGCCTCCCTTTGTCGCTCTCCTCTCCCCTCCTTGCCTTTACTCCCCTTACACCTCCCCTCTACTCCTCCTTAGTTGTTCCACAAAGCTGCAATTATCTCTCGCCAGTATAAACCTGGCTGTCCTGCACTGCCGTACTGCTTGTTTTCTGCTGCTATAAAGGCTATGCTGAGTTTATATTATCCATCCCTCTCCTGGGTTCAGAACAGAATCTATATCCTTCTCTATTTCCTTTCTTCTCTTAATCCCTCTATCTGTATCCATCTCTCTCTCTATGTATATATATATATATCCATCTCTCTCTCTCTGTATCCATCAATCTCTCTCTCTATATATATATATTTTTTTTTTTTTCTCTGTCCATACCCTCTCTGTCTGTTTTATTCCTCACTATGTCCTTAACATCTATTTTCTGTTCATTCCCAAGTCAGGATAATTGTAAGTTAGAGAAGGATACTTGAAGTGGCAAGTATGGGTTTAGCTAACAACATAAATGACATACATGTCAACAAAGGAATATTGATCAAAAATAACCCTGCATACTATACTGTACTGAAAAACAATGATAAGGCATGTTGACAGAACATAACTCAAAAATATCAACTCTGAACTCTTAAATCACACAAATGAAATATATGAAAGATCTAAATATTTACCGCACATTTGTTGATAACTAAATGATGTAACAAAAGTCACTGGAAACCAAAATCACCAACTAATTGAGGGCTGGATTTCAAACACTGAAAATCGTAGTAAACAACTGATATCACAGGCTGTTCCCACTTGCATGAATTTTATCATGACAACTCATTATGTGACTCAGTAGTGTGTATGGCCCCCATGTGCCTGTATCCACTCCCGACAACATCTGGGCATGCTCCTGTTTTGACAGTAGATGGTGTCCTGGGGGCTCTCCTCCCAGACCTGGATCAGGGCATCAGTGAGCTCCTGGACAGTCTGTGGGGCTACTTGGCAGTGTTGGATGCACTATTCATAAGGTCCCAGGGGTTCTCGATTGTATTCTGTTCTGGGGAACACGAGGGTCAGTCAACAATATCAATGCCCTTATCATCCAGGAACAACCTACACACTCTGGCCACATGAAGCCAAGCATTGTCCAGCACCAGGAGGAACCCAGGGCCCACTGCGCCAGGAGGAACCCAGGGCCCACTGCACCAGGAGGAACCCAGGGCCCACTGTGCCAGGAGGAACCCAGGGCCTACTGTGCCAGGAGGAACCCAGGGCCCACATCGCCAGCGTAAGGAATTCATCATGCTACCTAACTGCAATCAGGGTATCATAGGCTAGCAGGTGGAGGTCCAAGGACATGCCTCCCAAGGCCATCACTGCCTGGCTCGGCGTCTCCAGTGGACCTGTTCTCAAGTGAAGAGAACCGGGCGACATTTGTGGACCTGCCAATTCTGGTGTGTCCTAGCAAATGCCAATCAAGCTGCACAGTGCTGGGCCTTCATGCCCCCCCATGGAGTCGGATTCACACCGTTTGGACTGAAACTAAACACCAGAAGCCCACCGGAGGTCCTTTTGTAGTGATCCTCCTGATCCTCCTCGAACAAAGGAGCAGATACCGATCCTGATCCTGTCCAGCTCTCCTGTAACGTCCCTTCTCCTGGTATCTCCTCCATGCTCTTGTGACTGTACTGGACGACAGCTTGTATGGATGTGCCATCCTGGAAACGTTACCTGTGCAACCTGAATGGGCTGCAGGTACGGCCTTATGCTACCAGTACTGACAAGTACACTAGCAAAACGTAAAACAAGAGAAGAATCAGTAAAGAAGGATAAGGAGCGAGCATTTGTCTGTGGCCACCACCTGCAAAACCATTTCCTTTCTGGGGGTTGTCTTGCTGTTGCCTCTCCAGAGCATCTGTTGTCGCTTTCATTTGCATCAAAACAGACGATGGCCAACTTTCAAAAATCTACCATCTAGTTAATTATACATTTAAAAACAACCTTGATAGCAAAAGTAGTCAGGCTTGCAGATGGTCAGCCAACGAGGCTCGACCTCGCCATGCCGTTGAAAACACCCAAACAGACGCGGGCGGAAAGGGGGAAAAAAGACATCAAGTTCCACTCGATTTTTTTTCCACTCATAGAAACATGGCAGTGCATGTTGGTTCTGTTTAATAGCTGGGGTTGTGCTAAAATGCCAAAGTACTCAATAATAAAAAATAAACACTTTCACACAGCTCAGACACGCTGCTTAAACAAACGTCCAAAAACTACATTTACATAAAGGGGGTTTACTGGACAAAAATAACCGTATTGACAGGGCAAAGGCATTGAATGCGTCTGTCCATAAATACATAGCGACATTTCAAGATGTCTACGGGCCTGTATCCTAAAATAATGATGTTAAATTATGCAATATTCAATCATTAATTCTTAATGAGTCATTATCAATTACATATGGCTTTTTAATTTGTAATCTGTCTGTCTAAATTTGGAGATTCCAGGTCGCACCTGCGGTTCCCGATATAGTTGATGTGATCGGAAAAACACTCCCTTTTTCGAGACGTCCTCATTTGCATTCCGGAAACCTCTACGCACACCTTGTAAGAGAAATTCATTCGAACCAATTACAATCCTCGGGTAAGATACCCCTTCCACACACCTCTCGTGAGATTAGGGTCACTCCCAGTGAAACACAAACACAATTATGCGCGAGGAATTTATCAAGACAACATGCATTCCCAAACGATCAGGACGACATGCAATCCAATATATTGCAAAGTAAAGGAAATCAATTAAAAGTATAATATTGAACAACAGATACATTAAATAAATACTGAATGTAATATGTTTAAACGCATCGGAATAATACTTAGCAGGCGACCATAAACGTTCAAACTTGTATGTAAAACTGGCAGGTTTGTTACATGTGTGACAGCCCTACCTTTTAGGCTTTTCCAGCGTATAATGCATGTGGCTCCATCAAGAAATCTGCTCGTTGTAAGGTAAAAGTTGTCCGGTCTGTTTTTATCCACTCCACGGGTACCGAGAGCTTGTGGGCTCCCATTCTCAGCGCGCTCAGGAAGACAGCGCGAAACTGAGCCTCATTAAGTGTCAGGACTTGGTAGTCTCCCAGTACGATTTTTTTCACCTTTCTTTAGTTATTCCAGCTAAGCCACTGATCCAAAAGTCCCAAGCTCGAGTTACGCTGACGACAGGCGCAGCTGAGAGTGCATGATTTGGACGTGATGGAGCAACAGAGATTCGATGAAAATGAGTTTCAAGAAAGACGTTTTGCCTGCCTAGTTGTGAATCATCTATCTGGTCAAATTGGCTTGTTATGTTCCAGCAAATGTGTGATTTCGGTGATGTTATTTATTGACGACATACGCAAGTGGAGAACTATACAACGTCCTCGGCTCTCAGAAAAAAAGGTTATTAATGGGTTATCTTGCTGTCCTTGTGGGGAATCCTTTTAGAAACGTTTTTTGGGTTCCAGCCACAAGATTTTAGAATCATATTAAAACGGATTCTACATGGAACCTAACACGGGTTCTAATTGGAATCTGAAATGATTCTAACTGGAGTCAAAATTTGTTCTACGGGACAGCTAAAGAACCAGATTAGAAGTGTTTTCTCGTAAAGCGTCTACAGCTAAGTGGACGTCAATTATACATTCGTCACAGAACTGATTGAAATCGGGTTTGACCAGTCCTGTTTCTGGAGGCAGGTACACACTTTTAATAACCGGGAAAGAGCAGTTACAGTATATAGGAAAACGCGCCAAATGTGTTAATTGTAGTCAGCCGACGTTTCTTGTGGTTTTAAGGGTTCAAATCCACTGCACCCGAGCCAGAACCTCAATAGCAGCGGGTGGTCGCGACCAGGTGAGATCTTTTAGAGAGTTTTTTTGCTCAAGGAAAATTCCATGGTGCAGACTTCATTATAACCCTGAAAATAAACATTCCCCGGTTGCGAGCATTGAAGGGGAGGGGTAAAAGTCTGTTCACATTAGCGTCAGCTGATTAATAACCTCAACTCTCGAAAAAACGAATTGTCTTAAAGCAACAGGATCCATGTGTCCTTGAATATAAGCAACCATTTATTGTGATTATCAGTAACATATTTACTCATTCTTTATGTTGTCCATCTAGTCTAGTGAATAATTATCATTGTACACAATTGGTTGGCCCAACCAAATTGGCGCCCAGTGTAAAATAGTCTATATAGCTTTTCTACTAATCATACTCGTATTTGCATAGAATGACACATTTCATGTTTGTCTTTCACAATCAGGCCAACGGTCAGGACACTCATCAGCATCTCCATATTGTCCTGTTGTTTTAAACCTGGTTATTGTATTTCATATTATTGAACAGCTCCTATACCTTACTAGTTATTTCATTGGAAATACCACAGTAATAAAGACTTTATATGCCCCTTTCTGTATGCATGCATGTATGTACGTCCTTGTAATGTTGCCGGTTTTAAAGTCCCAGGTAAGATGGCTGACAAATCGCTCCGCGGTGATCAAGGTTGACTCTATTACATAATCCTATCTAGTGTTCTAATATCTATGGATTTAAACACCTGGCAGCAATGATGCGGCACTACTGAGAAGGACATAGCAATTGGAATGCAGAGAGATACTGTGAGGAAACCATGAGGCATGTCAAGTTTCAGAATGTTAATGTAAGGCCCCGAGGTCGCAAACACGTTTATACTTCCTGGAAGCAGAACACTCTCAGAACGATTCTTCCAAGTCCGGCATATTTTCGGCTGGCTGATTCCTATATTTGGTATTGCTAATTAAGCTAATTTGTTGCAATATTATTTAGCAACTCTATTATTTTTAAGGTTCCCGCAGATCCACCCCAGCAATTGAAATGTACCCCCCCCCCCCCCATTATGGTAAAAAAGATGAACTATTCTATTCGTGTCATTCCATCCTGACCATCATCCACATAATATTTCACGATCTTCATCTAATTTAGCCTAATCTATTATTGGCAAATAATGACCGGATCTTTGGGGTAAGCATGCAGTTCTAATTTTCCTACCGGGAAAAGAGCAAAATGCATCTACAACTAATTTAAATTAAAAACAAATTATTTACGCAAAATTCCAGTATCTCTGCATGACTAAGTAATTCTCTTTCAACCAGTGGCGGCTCCTGGTCAGCGGTTTACAGGAACGGTTCCAAAAAGGTGAGTGTATTTTATATCAACATGCATCGCTCCCTCTTAAACAATCAATTATTAGGTAAATACATCACCCATATAGCTAGTTATAGTGCAGGGTACGAATATAATTCGGGCAGTTTGGTAAGGTCTAACCCAGCGACATAACGGCACAGTACCAATAACAAGATTGGATGCTTCTAATTATATTTATTATTTATTTAGTTATTTATCACGCTGTACCACAATAGTAAGTATGAAGCACAAGAACCGAAACGTGAGAAAAAGAAAAGCGAGAATCGGAAGATGCACTTGAAGGACTAGGACCAGGTAGCGCGGCAGGGAGACGGTATTGATACATACGCAGTATTCAAATCCAAAACAGTGAGAGAGGGAGATATAATTTCATGCAGCGAGCCAGGCGTCTATGTTGACCAGCGGATAGACTACTACGTTACATTCCCCAGAAGTGGAGGTAGTTTGAGTCCTCTGTTCTGCCATTGTACTACTATGTTGCCTATCAAATTTGATTGGCCTTCAGAGAGAGCGTGAGAACATTCCTCCATGAATGAAATGTGGAGACCTTGGGCTAGCCGTGTGTTTGACCGCTGTTTAAGTGTCACAGTTACTCACAGGCCATCGACGCTCACATGAAAATAGACCCTCATAAACAACAACTGTGTAACTGTTTATGAACGACCGTAGTTATTATGTGGCGTTTAAAACAATGCTGCCATCTTGTGGCTGAGCAGGTGAATTCCAAACAGCTTCACTAAACTGTTTTGAATAACGTAGGTTATTGGGAACACACAAAATTATGAACTGTTTAAGAAGTGCAGCAACTTTAATAATAATCAAATAAACTTGAAATTTCTAAAATCATATCAATAATAAATAAAAGCTCTGTGTAACCAGAAAAAAACGGAGAAACTGAAAAAGCTCTTTAGAGTAAGCAGATTTAATTAAAAACGGAATACTCCCATAGCCACACTCAATCCCCAGGGGGAACTCAAGTCCTGT
This sequence comes from Novumbra hubbsi, assembly GCA_016801125.1. Taxonomy (NCBI): domain Eukaryota; kingdom Metazoa; phylum Chordata; class Actinopteri; order Esociformes; family Umbridae; genus Novumbra; species Novumbra hubbsi. Next base: position 150,570 of record JACXGK010000121.1, on the reverse strand, counting down.
AGGCTCTTTCCACCTGATCCGGCACACCTAATTCAGCCTATTAGCATGAGAATGAAAAGCTCAATCGGGCTGGTTGCATCTAGGTCTGGGGAGAACGGTAGCTCTTGGGAAGCCGCGTTGAGCTGCCCCTGTGCGATTGGTTTGGGGTCTTCTGTCGCAGCACTGCAGAACGCAGGGGTTCCTGGGCGGGAGTGGAGCTCAGGCTTTCGTTATGATTAGACCCTGACGCGAAGCCCACTCACTGTACCCCCCCGGGTAGTGCCGAGGCCTATGAGAGAGAACGGGACAGGGATTGATGAGCGTCAGCAGGAGTGGCGGGAGGAGGAGAAAAGCCGGAGGAGTGACCGGGACGAAAGGGGAGAGGAGAAGTAGGGGAGAAGCAGGAGCGAAAGGGACAAGATGGGGGAGGAGAGAGGGAGGCGTTTTTCATTCTTCGCCCACAGAAAACGTCAGACTAATCTTATGGGTACTGCAGGGAGGTGTGTGGTACCTGGTGAAGCCCAGCTGTAGGACGATGGCCAGGGCTTTGAGGCTCCTGTTGCCCCTCTGGCAGTGTAACACGATGTTGTCGTCATCTTTCCCCGGGGCCTGCACAGAAAACCGTTGCTGAAAGTGTTCTGGAGACAGCTTCAGAGACGCCTCCAGCTGATCCACTGAGACGCATGCGCCCACACACACACACACAAACACACAAACACACACCACAAACACCTTTTGAGAGGTTGCATGTGTGTTGCCACACACCCACCACACACACTTCTCACAGGTATAATGTACACCATGATTTGTGTAGTCAACTCACACGGGATGTTTATGGCATCAGGAATGCATCCAGACATGAACTCATCAGGGTTGCGGACATCAAAGAGCTGAACAGTGTGGTGGGATAACATTTCCCTCAGCTCCTCGTAGCTCACCACTGAGGCACATCGACAGGACATGGAAATGTCAATCATCAAGATGTCATAGCTAAAAACCTTGTTAAACCTGGACACACCATCCACTGCTTTAACGCTGTTCTCTCAAACAGGAAGCTGAGCGAACAACTCAACTGGAACCATAAATGCTGGAAGGAACCCACCCCCCGGCCTATTCCACTAAGGAACCCACTCCCCGGTTTATTACACTAAGGAACCCACTCCCCGGCCTATTACACTAAGGAACCCACTCCCCGGCCTTCCACACTAAGGAACCTACCCTTTGTCCCTCTACAGTAAGGAACCCTCCCTTCCGGCCTTCTACATTACGAAACCCACCCTCCGGCCTTCTACATTAAGAAACCCACCCTTCCGGCCTTCTACAGTAAGGAACCCACCCTCCGGCCTTCTACACTAAGGAACCCTCCATTCCTGCCTTCTACAGTAAGGAACCCACCCTCCGGCCTTCTATACTAAGGAACCCACCCTCCGGCCTTCTACAGTAAGAAACCCACCCTCCGGCCTTCTACATTAAGGAACCCACCCTCCGGCCTTCTACATTAAGGAACCCACCCTTCGGCCTTCTACACTAAGGAACCCACCCTTCCGGCCTTCTACAGTGAGGAACCCACCCTCCGGCCTGCTACAGTAAGGAACCCACCCTCCGGCCTTCTACAGTAAGGAACCCACCCTCAAGCCGTAATATAATGACGTGCCATGTCACAAAGAATGGAGTCTGCTGGTTCCGGTTGAGGGGGGCCCTGCAGAGACCTCCACACCTCTTTTGGTATTAGATGATCTGCGGAACCTGTAACCTTGTACTGGCTTTACCCAATAAACTGGCAAATGCATGCAAATGAAATTCAGTGGGGTTTTAGAGTAGGAGTTACATATGTTGTTTATAGTACTTAACCATTCGCACAGTCAGTGGGTAAAATATTTGATCAAACGAAACAATCTGCATGGCAGCAGATTGATCCATTCACACACACAGACTTTTATTAGAATGTCCCAGTAATGTCTGTCTTCAACATTCCACATATACCACTTAAACTGAGAAAAATGCTGCATTGTGCAATGTTTGAGGTTATATCAACAATTGCTGCTATTAGGTTAATCATTGTTACTCAAATCTTGACAACGTGGGTTAAAAGGACTGCCTCTGTTTCACTTGTGCTAAGGTTTCATGGCTGATATTTAAGTATACCCACCTCTACCTGCAGTCCAAGGTCTACATTAATCCATATTTATAGGGAAATCCTGAGAAGTATAAATATGATGGAAAAACGCTGCAAATTCTTTTTGAATTTATTTGGAAACCTCATTCCAATAAAGCATTCGCTATATAACGGTTTATATAAAGCAGGCACACCGAACAAGTATTGGTCCATATACAGTTAGTAACATTACTCTAATGTGCCATCAACCACGACAGGTGGGAATCTCAGCCTACCAGAGTTGTGCGACGACACGCATTTTACGGTCGATGTAGTGAAATTACACCATTTCCCTCTGGTAAGGAGCGAACGTCGGCAGCTGGCGTTTGCAGCAGTTAGAAATGCTCTACGGAACAGCAAACCCGACACCATGTTTACAGCAGAACTGGCTCGTCAGTCACCAAAGGAACGCACTGTGTTGACGTAACCTGGAAACTCGGAAGTGAAGTGGGAATGGTTGGCCTATGTTGTGTATTATTTTTTATTACAGAAATATAGATAAGCCGTTAGGGAACGGGGTGTGGTATGGCCAGAGGTATACGATGTTTAAAGAGATTAGACTTTTCGGTAATGCTTTGCAAAATTCTCTTACTCAAAATATATTGTCGCTCTTAAATGTTGTAGGGTTAATAGGGTTTTGTATAATACACTTCTTGGCTTAAGGGGTAGGTGTGGTCAAATCTGTTAGGAAATCAATCACCATTAAACTAATGTCCTTCGACTACAAGCAATGTGTTATGAATGCCATAAATATTATCATATTTTTACCACAACAGAATTTTACCACACTTTTATCTGTGACAAAGCCAGGTGACCCTTGTCCTGTGATTCCAATGCACCAACAAGCCCTAGCTGACTACCCCTCGCAGCACGCAGTTGCTAGCTAATATTAAGTATTGCTACATTTGCTATTTACTTTTTACTTTGCTAATCAACAATCTACACCATCTAAAGTCAATGTTCAGTTCCTTTCATCCTAGCCAGCCACTTTATGGAGATTGTTTTTAAGGTTTTGCCTGTCAGTTTGAGGTTGGTAGGCGGAAGTGGGAATTTGCCTAACCTTTAGCAATGTGGATGATTGTGGTCTCTGACACTAAGGTCTTTGTTTGGTTAAGGTACTTGTAAATCATAACCCAGTCTTCTGTAATCCCATTCTAGGTTCTTACAGGAATGGCGTTTGGCCACTGGGGATGGAACATTTGAAGGATGGGTCTAGAACAGTGTTTTCCAAATTCCCCCCCAGCACTCACACACCTGGTTCAAATGTTTGCCTACCGCTCACACACTGGATTGATGTAATCAACCTATTAGCAAGTTTTTAATTTGAATCAGGTGTGGGAGTGCTAGGGCAAAAACAAAAACGTGTACCCTCTGGATTGGGAAACGCTCTTAACACAAGATGGTCCTAAAATGTCTCAAGAATTTCATGTTTTTGTTTAATCCAACCTGAAAAAACAGGTTTATGGAATTCAGTACCGGTCAAATGTTTTGACACACCTACTCATAAAAGGGAATTTGTTTATTTTTAGCACCTCTGCTATAAATTATAACTAAACTTAAGTTACAAGCCTCAGAAATCTGCAATTTACTGCACTTCAGATTGCAGCCCATATGCCTCACTGAGTTCAAGTAACAGACACATCTAAAACCAAACTGGTCAGCAGAGGCTGTGTAAAACAAGCCTTCATAGTCCAAATGCTGCAAAGAAACCAATAAGAAGAATAGACCTGCTTGCGCAAAACATGTGGAAAATTGAGGAGGAGGTTTAAAGGTGTGGGGGTGCTTTACTGATGACCGGTGGTCAATCTTGTTTGCACTTAGTGGGACTATCATTTGTTTTTCAACAGGACAATGACAAAAACAAACTACCAGGCTGTGTAAGGGCTATTTGACCAAGACAGACGGGATACTGCTTCAGAAGACCTGGCCTCAGCAATCACCTGTCCTAAACCCAATTTATCAGGATGAGTTGGAATGCTGAGTTGAAGGATAAGCAGCCATCAAGTGGTCAACCTAGATGGAAACTACTTCAAGACTTTTGGAAAACCTTCCGGGTGACTACCTCATGAAGCTGGTTGAGAGAATACCAAGAGTGTGCAAAGCTGTCATCGAGGCAAAGGGTGGCTACTTTGAAAAAGCTAAAATACAAATGTATGTTTAAGGTTACAACATAATATGAAACATGTGTTGTCTCATAGTTGAATTTTCGTCACTATAATTCTACAAAATGGAAAATAGTGGAAAAAAATAACAATAATAACGAAATAACCTTAAATGAGCAAGTGTGTCCGTCCAAACTTTTTATTTGTACTGTATACACACACATACGCTCACGCTCACCCAGCTTATGGTGAGTTTTAAAGCATTAAATACTGGATTACAAAATGTGGGTTTATATTGCAACTGTCTCTCTCTGGTCTTTCAGCTGTCCCTAGCACATTCTGTGTGACTCACTCCTGCATGTAACAAAACACAAGGCTTAACTGTCCCTTCATCACACAAACACACACACACAAACAAACAAAATAGTTTTTTTCTATCCTTGTGGGGGCCAGATAAATTATGCCTTATTTTAGCTATACTTTAAACCTGACCCTAATCCTAACCATAGCCATATCCTAACCTTGGTCTTAATTACATCTTTATGCCAACCCTAATCTCATCTCATCACCTAACCATAACCCTGATGCCTATACCTGACAATAACCACAATTCTATTACAAGGACTAACCCTCAAATTATATGTTTTTCCCTAAACCTAACCCCTAAGCCTGAAATAGTCTGCTTCCCTTTTGGGGACCGGCTGATACAACTCCCCCCCCCCTCTCCCACACACACACACACACACAGGTCACCAGCAAAGGGCCCCAACTCAATCATCCCCTAACCTACCTCACCCCCTCTATACGGTAAATAACAAAAAATCGACCGGTTTTCAGCGCGAATAGTTGGTCCATAGTCAGAGTACGTACAAATACGTTGCCGGATGTTCTAAGCGGCGAACTACGAGTACTGTCATCATTTATTAAACCAGCGCGAGACTCCGCCTATTCATATATATCCACTAGAGGGGATAGGTTGGGTTCCAGAGTACCTCAACAAAGTTTTCCTCTCTTCCTTTGCTCATGAGACGACCGCGTAGCCTTAGTATGTGTTTCTTAGGTGCTGATGGATGTTTGTTAGGCGTGTGACTGTGCGTCAAGGACGTCTATTAGACAGACTGAGATTCACACAGACAGAAAGATGCTTACATTTCAGAATATGCATCCAGGCGTTTTAGCCACTACAAACTGTAAACTAAGCTCATTACGCATTTGATTTTACACTTGTACAGAATTTTTTTTTAACTTAACTTGTTCAGACAGGTAACCCCATGTTTCGTTTAATTTGCTCTGCGTGCTTCTGTTTGATTCCTATAGATTAAATGCAGAAGAGCCTTGAATGCCAAACCCGCCCCTCTGCGTCACGCGCTGGTGCAGAATGTCCTACGTGGTCGGGATTCTGTCGGGGGGTGACTTACAGACAGTGGCGAGAGATTAATTAAGCGCATCAACATTAAGACATACTTTTTTATAACTCGAGTGAGGCAAATCATGTTCTACTTTTTATTCCTTGAATAAATATGAAATTCAAATGAACAACTCTCTCCTGTCTTTTTGAAAGAACAGGACAATTCATTTAGCCTCGAAATCAGACAACAAACAAAATGCACTTGTCATATATGTAATTAAGCAGGCCGATCCATTATTTAGCGTTAACTGAAAAATAACGCGGTGCCTTATGGGATTCTACTACCGCTCCAGGAGGCGGCAACGCTGCACACTCGCTATAAGGGTCCACTTGAGGGCCCAATTAGTCTCTATACCCTTGGTCAATTTAATTAAAACAATTTGGGACACGTATGCAAACGAAAAAGGCGTTTTGTACGTGCAAATTAAGAGCAGAGGGTGCAATGAAATGCAAAGGGATCTATTTTGGACACACCAAACTCTTTGGCTCTATTGAACACCACTGAAGTTTCATAATTACGGCTAGTTTAAATTATGGGCGAAATGTGACGTCCATATTTACATAGATTTTACAGAGAGCTAGTTGGAATTAGGTTTTTACAGACTAATGCTACAATTTGCCCGTATCTAGCAGTATGGAACGCAAACAAGTTCAATTTCAGCCTATGCGGGTCATTCTATCTTTATTATTGTATTAGTGTATAGTGTATTATTGGCGAAAGATACAAACGTTTTCCCCGGCTAATGAAGCAATTAGGAACTGTAGTGTAATGTGTGCATCTGGAACGCACCCAATATTTTTGCATAGTCCTCATGATTTCTCGCGATATTTGTGGTACAGAAGCGGTACGCATTTCAATGCTGGTTGGTAAAAGGAGAGAGAGTGCAAAGCTTTCTGTACATCAGCGCTTTTCCGCTTTCTGGCTGCTCTCTGGTGTGTCCGGGGGAGAAAGCGGAAGGAATATGGTCGTTCCATCTCGCGCCCCTCCCGCTGCAGCGCTGTCATAAAGGAGCTCTCGAGCGGGTGTCTGGGGCTCGTACTCCGTATACGGAATAACCAGGATTACTGTCTTTCCCGTTAAACGCGGTAGTCCCTTTAGCAGGAGCGGAGCGTCACGGGAACAGATGGGTGAGATGAGACGATTTATGTATATTTGGGCATTAATTGTTGTAAGGCGTCGATGTACCGTTTAACTGGTTGGCTTCCACCGCCCAAGCAGTGAGATACATCTGGAGACAGCGAATGTAACGAATGCAATTTTCCCGTTAACTGCGTGTCCTGATGACCATAACTCGATGCGTGGGCGTGTAAAAAAACGCGGTGTGCAAGTGTGAATGGCTGTGTGTTTTGCTCGTTCTGCAGAGTCGGACAGAGAGTAAGACATTGATGAGTTGCAGATGTTGACACGTTTACATTTTCATCCATTCCCCTATCATCATCACCTTCCTGCCTTTGTTGAAAATTACTTTACGGTAGTTTTGAGTTGCTGTTCTGGAGGTCTCAAACCCCAACCCCCCCTACACACACACACACACACACACCTCTACCTCCCCCGTTGTCTTTTAGAGCCTTGCAATTTCTGTTTAAAGTATTTTTCTTTCTTCTAACGCTGACTTGGCAGATAGCTACTTCACTGAGTAGTGTGTACGTACTGTTATTGAGTTGGGCGGTTGCCCCACACCCAGCCATGTTAAGATGTATTCACTAACCCCAAGTCACTCTGGATAAGAGCATCTGCTAAATTACTAAAATGTCAAATGTCGTCACACTCAAACCGGGGAGGAAGAGTTTGGGGACTGTTTTGTAGCTATGCAGCCATGCAGCTTCTCTCCGTGCTTTTGATCTCCTGCCCTCTGCCCTCGTCTGACGGATAGTACACGTATTCACAAAGACTCACACACGCACACACACAGCGCTCTGACATCAGCCTAGTCCCCCCATGACTTGGAGTCCTGGTGTCCATGGTAACTAGACACCCCTGCAGAACATTGTTCACTATGACGATAGGCAGAAAGTAGTTCTCCAAGACAAGCCTCTTATCAGTGTGTAGGCAATGTCCTAGCAGTTTGAACTGAGATCTTGGCTTGAATCAAAGTTTTACGCTTAGATTTATTGGACCAAGGATGGATTTTCCATTACTCACACACCGACTTGTGTAGCCCTTTGATTTTTCCTACTTCATGGTTTGGGAAATTAGGTGGCAATTAATGTTTTACATTAGATTTGTAGTTATTGTTTTCCTGATATACAGCCAGATAAGAGACTTTAAAAACATTTAAGTCAGGGGCTTTAGCTGGGCCACTCAAGTGTCAAGATCAGGCTTTCTTCTTCTATGTATTTCGCTCATCGTTCATCCTTTCTTCATTAAACTCTACACATTTGTCATGATTCTCAATCATTAACTCGACAACGTCACTGTCTCAAGAATGCCATGTTTCTTTCACTTGTCGTGTAAAAATTAGAGGAAAGGAGGGTGTGCAAAACACAGCGGAAGGCTAATAACCGCTGGCCTAACCTGCACCCAGCCGACCAATGAAAAACTGCGTCTTGATTGTTCACATGCTTGCCATTGGTCAGTCATTTCAGAAAAAGTTTTGATGTTTATTTCCCAGGACTGTACGCTGCTGACAGGCCCGGGGTGCTAGAACGAGGTGGAAACACCACCTATAAATGACTGGCCAGTGTCCCCAAGCGAAAACCGCAACCACACAGTCCATCTCACGGGTAGTGTCGTAGACTTGTTTTTGACAAGTGTTGCTCCTCTATAAATACTACCCGTTGTTGGGTTACGTACAATCGACCTACTACCCCCCGAACGGTGGTGGTCTGATCACGTCGCCCTGAGCGTGGAGCCAGACCGTCCAATGGAATGGTTGCAAGCGGCGGTGGGGGGGAGAATCCCACTTGGATGTTGCCAAAGTTCTGTTCGCAGGCTGAAGATCTGTCACTTCTGTTGTGGCGACGGCTCAGACAGGCCCCCCGTGCGCTCCTCGCCTCTTCGCCCCGTCATGCTGCTTAGACAACAGGACAGCAACACGAAGCCCCCGGCCACACGCAGGGAGATATCGACGGAACAATCTAGAACGTGACATTTCAGCGTGCCCGAACGCTCCAGATATGAGCGATCAGATGGCCTTGTCGCATGTCGTTAGGCATTACTTAGAGGGGCCAGGCATGTTTTTGACTCCTCCCCCTGCTCATTAATGTGAGGGATTTAATTATGATGTTGACCAGCGTTGTTAATGGGTTGAATATAAGAAGTGGTACATGATCCTCAACTACACGCTGTGACATGTGGACCTTGTGGGGTTCTCTATGACACGTGGACCTTGTGGGGTTCTCCATGACACGTGGACCTTGTGGGGTTCTCCATGACACGTGGACCTTGTGGGGTTCTCCATGACACGTGGACCTTGTGGGGTTCTCTATGACACGTGGTCCTTGTGGGGTTCTCTATGACACGTGGACCTTGAGGGGTTCTCCATGACACGTGGACCTTTTGGGGTTCTCTATGACATGTGGTCCTTGTAGGGTCCATATCACAACTATGTGCTATTGTATTGATCCAACAATTGTGATGCTACAAACTCTGCTTTTGTATGGCATGACATGACTGCGCGTTAGTTGTGATATGGATGTTTAAGTACTGCTAATGCAGTGTGGCCTCATGATGACATGTTGAAGAAACACTTGGATGTGTTAGTTGTGCCTTACTGATTGATGTGTGGTCAAGGTGAATGGTTACCCACCCAAACATGTATGGTGGAAAGATACAAATACTTTTGAATGAATGGTTTACCACTCACTTTGTGTACCCATTCAGAATTAGGGCAGTTTTGTCTGAATGTGAACAGAAAAAATGAATGGCTTCCCTCCTGCAGAACTAGAATCTGGGAAAGCGGGGGTGGAATCTGAGCCTTATGGCTGTAATGATTGCTGGCTGGGAAAGAGGGGGTGGAGTCTGTGGGCCCTATAGGTTTAAATGATTGGTGGCTGGAAAATAGGGGGCGGAGTCTGTGAGCCATATGGCTACAATGATTAGTGCCTGGGAATGAGGGGTCGGAGTCTGTGAGCTGTATGGCTATTATAATTGGTGGCTGGGAAAGATGGGGCGGAGTCTGTAAGCTGTCTGGCTATAATGATTGGCGGCTGGGAACTAGTGGGCGGAGTCTGTGAGCTGTATGGTTGTTATACTTGCTGGCCAGCTGGCTCATTAGTTTTCATGATGCAGCTGCAGTGTGTGTCATAAAGCCCCGCAGCCAATCAGATTCTGAGTGTATTTTCTGAGAGTTAGTGTTTGTGTGTGCACTTCAGACTAGGAATGTGTGTTTTGGTTAGAAGCAAAATGGGAGGCCATTTTTATCCGTTATCTGTGTGTGGGAATGTGTGGTGGTCGGGCCTTGTCTAAACCATCAGCAGTCGTGGGAGGAAGGTGAGTACAGAGCAGACCCTTCCAATACACAGGTGATGACACAAGGGCCGTGCGTTGTCCTTCTGAGAGGGAGTTTGTTATTCGGCAGGTTTGGGTCACAAACCCCTCTGGTTCTCTTCTGTCTGTCTCTCATTGTCTCTCTGGTTCAGTATGTCTTTCGATCTTGGTCTGTCTGTCTCTATCGCTCTTTCTCGGCCTGTCTCTGACTCTCTCTGACTCTCTCTGTCTGTCTTTCTCGGCCCGTCTCTGACTCTCTCTGTCTGTCTTTCTCGGCCCGTCTCTGACTCTCTCTGACTCTCTCTGTCTGTCTCTCTCTTTCTCGGCCCGTCTGTCTGTCTGACTCTCTCTTTCTGTCTCGGCCTGTCTCTGTTTGTTTGTGTCTCTGTCTGTTTGTCTCTCTGTCTGTTTGTTTCTCCCTGACTTGCTCTCTCTGTGTCTAATTAAAGAAGGCAGATGAGAATACAAACTGGAGTTTGAGAGTTTTATGGGGTTTAAGACTAGAGTGGAAGGGCAGTTGAGTCATTTCTGTCTGCGCTTTTGTTTCATCGCTTCTATTGTCAGCCCACCACCACCCCTATCACCACCACCCCTATCACCACCACCCCTATCACCACCACCCCTATCACCACCACCCACACTCTAACTACAGCATTGTTATGTCCTTTCACAAAAGAAGCAATTCTGTTTTGTATCGACGTGAGATGCACACACACACACACACACACACACACACACACACACACATCCAAAACAGGAAATTATGAAAGGAATAGGTAGACTCCAGAACTCCTGTGTTGTGAGCCCCGTCCTTCAGCAACAAATGTTAACCACATCTGTGTTAGGCCAACTCCTTGTATTTGCTAGCCGTTATGTCCAAAGTCTAAATAGTGTGTGTGTGTGTGTGTGTGTGTGTGCACAGTGGAGGCGGTGGTAGAGTATAACTATGAGGCACAGCAGGAGGACGAGTTGAGTCTGTGTCTTGGTGACATCATCAGCAATGTGACAAAGGATGAAGGAGGTTGGTGGGAAGGAGAGATACGCGGACGCAGGGGGCTGTTCCCAGACAACTTTGTCAGGGTGAGTAACAAGAACACACACACACGCACACACTGGAATTAAGGTTGGTGTTTCCCGTTTTTTTGGTGTTGGGAGCTTCACCGACCCATGTTCTGCGACATTCCTGGATCGAGGAACCGATGCTTACGAGTGAAACTTAAATATACAACACAGCTTCACGAGGGTGTGAGGTGTGATGGGGGAAGCATCGACTTCCTTTTCAAGTAGAGGAAGTAGAAATGTCACAACGAACATTAACACTGTGTTATCCTGTCATCTTGAAAGGTCAATAATATAGTTAATCTACTGTAGAATAGAACAGGGCAATAATATAGTTCATCTTAAGTAGGATAGAACATGTCAATAATATAGGTAATCTACAGTAGAATTGAACAGGTCAATAATCTAGTTATATCCTAGCTCAGTATGACAGGTTTTTGCTTATCAGACATGTGACAAGCATGCAATAATGTGCGTGTTCACCCATCCAATTTCCTGTCATGTTGACTAAACTCACATTTGAAATGGGATGAATTATCTGAGAGGATATTGACTAGGGTTGGTGCTTCTCCTTCTGAAAACCTAGCCCCATCCCTAAAACTAACTTTATCCCATCCTGACCTTAAATTCTTTTTTTAAATTATCTTCATTCAGATAAGATCTATGAGAAAACAACTCCCTTCTTGTGTGTCCGTCAAATATTTCTGACAAGCAAATTGTTTCTGTTTTACTACAACCTGTGATCCTGTTGGATAATCTACTGTACAATAAAACATTGAGCTACTCAATCTATACAGTTGTCACGGTAGCGGTGGGGGCAGAACCATACGCAGACATTTTCGAAAGTAAAGGTGATTTAATCCGATAAACACACAAAACAAACTACACGAACAGTAAACGTAATTGAAAGGTGCTAAATCACTTAGCAAAAAACATGTAAACGACGTACAATAAACGTGTAGAGTATTTACTGTGAATTGGAAATAAAACAGAGACAAACCGTGAAGTTGTGGAACACAAACAAGTCATAAACCACCCTGGGTGTGGCGCAAACCCTAGCCTAAGTAGGCTCCCCAATCAGAGTCCACTGAATGCAGCTGACTGCATTCTGACTGGGAGCCCACAGCGGCATAGAGAGGGCTAGAGGCCTCTCTAGGCGGCATGCCCTGAAACGGCCAGGGGCCCGCAGCCAGGGCATGAAAACAGGTCTATTAAATATTCACATTAGTTTTGTATTTGTCCAGTTCTACACACTTTTTTGTCTTCTATGAGTTTTGATGTGTGATTAAAAAAGTATATATATATATTTTATTACAGATATCTGTCTTAACTGTGGGCCTCTTCTTCACTAACACAACTGACTGTTCTTCCGGAAGCATCTCTTTCGGTCGCGTCTTAAAACACAACTTGCTATACAGACTAAAACCAATTGTTTCTCACAAAAGAAAGCCGGGCCTGTATCAATGAATAGGCTACAACCGCTAGAAGATGTTGCACATATTCTCTTGCGTAACTTCGGCTCTCTGGAGGAAGAGCCAGTGAGACAGGGCGCGTCTAAGAGAAGCATTTCCTTGGCATCCTAGCAATTGCCTGAGATCCAATGATCCCACCAGGTGCTCTGGATATTTCTGGTGATGCTCTTGCCAGGTTTGACCTTCAGCAGTCTTCAGGTATTGTTTGGTTAGTGGTCTTTTTGTCTTAAGTCTCATCTCCCACAGTTTAATGGTACCTTCAATTCAATTGGCCAGTGAATAACTTGGGTTATGAAAGAAACTCCCCAGTTGTATTGGCACTATGTTTTGTGGTCATTGTCTGGCGCTACGGTGAAGCACCATCCAATGGCTTTGGATGCAATTGTATGCATATTAGCGGACAATATGTTTCGGTTACCCCTTTAAAGACAAATGAGCCATTTCCAGGCGTCCATACTTTCCCAAGACATAACATCTCCTTCATCGTCCTTCACAGATCGGTTAGACCGCCGCGAGCCCACGATCCGTTTTCCCAGAACTCGGTCAGGACAATTTTGGCAATGACAACATCGTTGTATTGTTTATTATAGCTTGCGGGTGGTTTGCGACTTGCGTAACCAGACTGTAGTTCTTCTGTTGAAGTCTTCACTGATGGTGGTGGTTGACAGATCCACGTCTACGTCCGCGACAAGTTCCCGGTCTGTCAAACACTTTTTAGTTCCCCGCTGATGTAGTTGGAAGGAGGGAAGTGTAATGGGTAACTTCTGTTTGTGCGTTTGGTCACGTGTGTCACAAGAGGTGACAATGTTTTTTCTGAAGTTAGATGGATTGGCACTAGCAGAGACATGCATGGTGCATTTACCCATGCGCTTGCCTAGTTTTAGGATAGTACTCAGGAACTTTACTGGCCACTCTGAGCTGCTGTTCAGCTCAGTGGTCAGAGTAGCAGTCGCTGCATCCAAAGGTTGTTGGAACAACTGTGTAAAACTCGAGAAGATGTAAATGCATTTCCACAGGATATCCGATTGAGATTAAATGGTTAACAGGCTGCTGACATGGTGAATTATCATTACGATTGAGCCTGTGATGTTTTTCTGTGCTATGCTACTGTGGTGACGTTTTTTGGTATACTGTGCTATAAGCTATTTCATTTGGTTCCCCCTGAAGTAGCACATAGAGACGGAACTGGCTGTTGGCAGAATCGTAGACGTTGTAAATCCAATACAAGGGGTTAGCCGTTGTCTTGAATGAGCTGCTGTTGCACAGCAAGGAGGTCTGCACAACTATGTATACGTGAGATCTAAATACAAGATCAGTTAAGATGGTACTCTGGACTACACAGCGAAGGTGGGGGACAGGTGGGGGTTTTTCGTTGTAATTGAAAGCATAGCTTGTCCGTTTTCCATTGCTTTGTGACAGTCCAAACTGTTGTTTGTGTTCGCGGTGAGCCTAAGGTTTAGCGATGTATGGGATTTGGTTCAGCCTTATAATGGTCAGTCTTTGGTCCTCGTATTTTTGGACATTGTCCAACACCAAACGGCCAAGAACGGCTTAGAACAAAATTATACCAAGTTTCACTGCCGTGCAAGAGTTGACTTCTTCAGCTCCGACTGCATGTGTCAGGAGTCGATTCCAAACATCCTGGATTTGCCCCAAAGACTGTCAGGGCAGAGAGATTATAAGTAACTGGGTTTATCAGTGCCTCAGAGCAGTGTTAGGACAGGTCCCAGATCAGCAGCCTGTCGTGATACATGGACGTGGGCCTTTCCACACTGTCTCACATTTAATGGCTTCATTGGGTCTGACCGACTGTCTGACAAAAGACATTTCCCAGCTGTGATGAAGATGAAACAAAAACCAGTCTAACCATATGGGCCTGTAAATTGTCATCGTCTGCGTGTGTGTCTGTGTGACGGTGGGGGCTTCATGTCAGTGTGTACAGTAAGCAGGTGTTTCCTGTTATGACATTGTAACTATGGGTCTTCTTCCTTCGTCATGTGGTTTCCTTTTATAAAGAACACATACTCATTTAGTTCTGACACTGTCAGGTGTGTGTTTGCGTCGGTGTGTGTGTGTGTCATTGCAGAACTGAGATATCAGTGGCTGCTGGGAGAAGAGATTATAAAACTGCATCGAGGCGAATGCTTTAAAGAACAGTGAGGTTCACAGCCTTTGGTGCTGTTTGATGTGGGGATCGACACATGCAACAGGGTTGTTGTTGAAGTGTAGCCCGGGTGGATGTTTGGCTGTAGCTCAGGTAAAGGTAATGGGTAGAGGTTGACCCGGGCTGGGGACTTGACGCTCGCTTCTCATCTGTTAGTTAAGGGCTGGACCACTCGGGTTGCAGACATTTGATCCATTGCCATGACAACTCTAACATCTGCTTGATAGGTGGGTTTAAATACCAGACAAGCACCTCCACTACCTCACACAAGTAGATGTCCGCAAAGAAACCATCTCTCTTTCTGTCTAGGAGATAAAAAAAGGGATGAAGAGAGAGGCGGGGCCAAAATCTGATCTGTCCAATGGCAGCGCAAGACCGTTGTCAGAGCCCAGCTTACGACCAGCCAGAAAAGGTAAACATCCTGCACACACATCCGAAGTTTTTGTTTTTTTTTGTGTTTATTTATTAGCTACTAGAAGCATAACAAAAACAACAATAACAACTAAACAAACCTTAACTCAAACTTTAAACTCCACAATCCTAACATCCTAAAATATAAACCAAATCCCTTTTCTTACCCTAGACTGAAACCTGATAAAACCCACCCTTTTACAATACTTGTAAGGACATTTGGTCCCCACAGAGAATGGAAAACGAGCCAATACACAGCCACACAGAAGTCCTTAAGGAAGTTCAAGTCCTCCTGCTCAGACATAGATCCTATTAGTGTTTATAGAGATTAGGGTCAGTTTATTATATGCCCTTCTCACAACTCACACACACAACATGCCTCACGACACACCATCCCTACAGTTCAGTACGGTGGAGGCAGCTTCATGCTGTGGAGACTATTTTCTTAAGCTAAATGTTTAAATACAGAGTAATACTGGAATAGAACAAACTTCAGTTCACTAAAGAAATTATGCTCGGAGAGACAAGTTAGTGGTAATGACCAAAGCAACGTTGACGTGGCTCATGTACAGAAATGTCATCGTCGCTCTGTAAGCGTCGTCCAACTAGCCTGGGCAACCCATAGCATATCTGTCAGGAACGTAACGATGAAGGCAGGAAGCAGGACACGAGAACCTTTTAGAACAAAGAACCAATACATCTCAAAGCAGAACAGAACTGTGCTACGTGGAACAGAGTCCAAAACAATGACATGCTTGGTACGGAAGGGGAACTCAAATAGGAACACAGGTGAGGCGATAACCACAAAGCCCCAAGCGGGGGAGGGGGATGGCGTTTGATCTCACTGGCACGACGTGGCAAAGTAGAATGAGACAAAACCTCTCTGAAACTGTGTGCAAACTAGGTGCACGCTTATCCCAAGACAGCTGAAAGCTGTTAGGTTAGCTAAAGGCAAGTAAGCTTCATGTATAAGCAACATATCAGAGTTTTTATTTTACATACATGTGTGTGTCTGAAAACAACATGGCAGGGCAGTGTGCTTGTGTGCACAATACATGACCTAATAACATCTGTGTACACGCTATATAAACATCCGTGTGTTTCAGGGGAACAGATTCGACAGAGAAGGTGCAAGGCGTCCTTCAGCTATGTACCTCAGAACGACGACGAGTTGGAGCTGAAGATTGGAGATGTCATTGACGTACTGGAGGAGGTGAGAGGTCACCCAGGCGGTTTCCATTGTCAATACGGTAGTTATGTCTCCCTCTGGTGGCTGCCCCTATTCAGCTTAGGACCACGCCGTTTCTAGCCCAGCGGAAACAAGTATTCAACCAAACTGGTATAAACTGAGTCATAAAACTGTAGCTTCCTGTAGCTACCTTGTGGGAGCCATTAATATCGTATTGGTCTTTCAATCAAAACCTTATGGTTTCAGTTCCACCTTTAAATGTACTCACTCTCACAACGTTTTGTATGCGTGTGTGTGTGTGTGTAGGTCGAGGAGGGCTGGTGGAAGGGGACCCTGAATGGTAAGATTGGGATGTTTCCTTCTAACTTCATCAAAGAGCTCGGGGACACGCCCACATCGCTAAACACATCCAATCGGTCATCGCAGGAGGAGCTACGCAGCAATCGGACCAGTAAGCTACTCCGCCCACATGCGGCAATGATCAAAAGGTTTTTTCTGGTAGCGTAAAATGGCGGCCGAAAAAGGACTGCAGTTTAATACGTTTAAAGGAAACTGAGTTCCGTGATTATGTTGAACTCAACTGTCATTGTGTGTGTGTGTGTGTGTGTGGGGGGGGTATAGGTAAAGACAGTCCTGGCAGCGAGAGTGACGGAGGAGAAAGTCGATCTGACAGCGGAATGATTCAACCCAAGAAGGTCTCTGTCTGTCTATCAATCTCTATATGAATTCATCGTAGGACGTTTGATTATGCCCAAAGGGCTATAATGGATTTGCTGTCTTGACTAAGATAAATGCTATTGTTTTCATGGTGACCGTTGTCATGGTGACTGTAGCCGTGCTATCGTGTGTCTCCAGGTCCGAGGGATTGGGTTTGGCGACATATTTAAAGACCAGCCAATCAGACTGAGGCCGGCATCTGGAGACATGGACCTAGAAGTAGAGAAGGTGACACACACACACATTGGCGCATACACTGACTGACGTCAGATTGTGTGTGTGTGTGTGTGTGTGTGTGTGTGTGTGTGGGAGGAGGAACATGCTCTCTCCCTTGATTTCCCACCTAGCTGCCCGAAGGACAGAGCAAACTAAGGTTAAGGGAAGATTAAGCTGTGTTGGCTTTTTTATTGTGGATGAAGACAGGTTTTCATCCCATCGTCCTGCACTAGTACCTACCAGTCTTAACTTCAGGAGGGAAGTCCAAACCACATTGCCTCTTCCTGCCTTTCAGTTTAACAGCACAGGAAGAAACTCTTATTATACAAACAAGCACATGCACACACACACACACACACACACACACACACACTCCCTTCAGTAAAGTAGAATAGAGAGAATGGTTTTCGGAGCGTAAGGGAGAGCAGGGGAATACTAAAGAAAGGGGAAGGGAGTGGAGGGGTTTTGCTGACGTGTACACACACACACACTCACACACATTGAGTCACTGTGGCTAGCAGTGTTGATGTAGCAGCACGGTGTGTTGAACTGCCAGAGAAGGGTAAGAAAAGCTACATCTCCTTTCAAACTTCTCCCTCTTTTGCACCGTCGCTACGTCTGAGTTGAGTCTCCTTCCGCAGGCTGTGGTGTGTTACGGTGTGTTACGGTGTT
Source organism: Novumbra hubbsi (assembly GCA_016801125.1). Classification (NCBI taxonomy): domain Eukaryota; kingdom Metazoa; phylum Chordata; class Actinopteri; order Esociformes; family Umbridae; genus Novumbra; species Novumbra hubbsi. Next base: position 132,597 of record JACXGK010000121.1, on the reverse strand, counting down.
TAGGGTGTATTGGGATTATTGTGTACATTTATGCCAGGGTTTATGTACTTCTGATAATCTACATATGTCTAATTGTCGTTTAAGTTTGTGACTGACTGTGTTTGTTGCTGCGCTTCTGTCTGTTCCCGACATTTTTGTCAGCCTGTTCTGCTGTGTGGGTGGCTGTACTGATGGTTCATGGGAAGTGTAGTGTGTGGATGAGGGGTTAACATGTGGATAATTCCGGTATGAGCCTTTAGATCTCAAATGGCACGTCTCGGTCTCCGACGAGGTGTGTAGCTGTGACTGCGGGACCAGACATCTCTATTCCCCTGAGGGCCGCGAAATGTCCAGCTGTGTGTCAAAGCCAGATCTTACTTTAATCATGGTTGACCAGTCGTGGTGTGTGTGTGTTCCACAAGGCTCTAATTAGTTCTTCTGAAACCAGACTGCATGGGGAGATTGCGTGAGGCGCTGGGAGGAAGGCAGAGAGGGTTGCTAGAGTGAAGGGGGAGGAGGTTGGGGGAGTGAAGGGGGAGAGGAGATGTAGGAGTGTTTGGGATGTTTTTCTGAGTGTGAAACAGAGTGGAGTGTGTTTGATACAGACCATGCTCTGTCTGTCTGTGTGTGTGTGTGTTTCCTGTCCCTCATTCCACAAACACAACCCATGAAACAACAGCCCCTTTAACACTCATATACACACACACACACAGGACCCAGTCTGTCTGCAGTTTACGTCTAATGATCACTGTGATATCTTTTTACGTGTGTCTGTGTGTGTGTGTGTGTTCCTCAACTCCTCTAGGCACAGGTTAGGAAATCACCGTCGGAAACTATGAAGGCAGAACCTGAGGGTAAGGTTAAAGGTGAGAGGAACTGGCCAGGATTGGCTAGCGTGTCTGTCATTTCTCCCGATTCACACCTTGATTAAGATAAAAGATTCACGCCAGATGAGTCACTAGAACAATGCAGGAAGGACAAAGACTCTGTATTTGTGCGCGTTCAGCTGTTACAAGTTACTCAACGGTGACGTTGCCTCCCGTCATCACGGCCAATATCTCTGACTCGGCTCGTCTCTTTATCTGTGGTCCGTCAGGCCGTGAGCTGTGCAAGGTCATTTTCCCGTATGACGCCCAGAACGAAGACGAGCTGTCAATCAAGGAGGGAGATATCGTCACCGTCATCAACAGGGTGTGTGTGGGTGTTTGAACATACGTGTGTAAAATGTGTGTGTGCGTGCATACCTTTGTGTATAGCCTGTGTGATGTGTGTGTGTGTGTGTGTTCCAGGACTGCGCTGACGTCGGGTGGTGGATGGGGGAGTTTGGGGGCAAGAAAGGAGTGTTTCCTGATAACTTCGTCAAGCTGCTCGTGCCGGATGTGGAGACAGAGGTGAGACATGTGGGATGAAGCGCAGCGGCCCAATGCCCAGTACACCCCTGCTGAGGGATGGTCTAAGGCATGAGGCAACGCTGAGTGCCTGGGCATAGCCCGTATCCATGGTGAATTAGCGCTATACCGCTATTATAATCTGGTTGCTAGGGGCAATTAGACCAGTAGGAAGTAATATTTAGTTGTGCCCTTGGAAAAAAGAACATACATTTTCAGCAAATCAGCAATTCCTTTTTTAAAACAACACAGTTTATTATTTATCATATACCATTATTGTAGTATTCAACGAGACTTGTGTGTGTGTGTGGATGCGTGTGTTTGCAGAGACCAAAGAAGCCCCCCCCTCCCAGCGCCCCCTCCGCTAAACACACCACAGGTAATCCTCCTGTCCCTACTGCTCTGCCACGGGGACCGTTCTGTCTGTCCGTTTGTGTCCTCTGTTTTGTCTGGAGCTCGGACCTTTGCATTAAGCTCAGACTTTGCTGACGGACAGGGAGAAACAGACAGGGAGAGAGAGGGAACCAAACATAGAAAGGTGTATGAAGGAGTTTCAGTAATGTCACTCTCATCAATTTGACCCCTGACCACTGTGTGACCTGTAGAGAAAAGGTCGGAGGTCAAGAAGGTACCTCCAGAGCGCCCTGAGCACTTGCCTCTAAGACCAACTGACGACAACAAAGGTACCACAGTACTACTACAAACACTAACTGCCTTACTGATCTGAACACAGCGAAGGTACACCAATACTAGTATTTCTATACTACTATTATACTACTGCTATTAATACTATTTAAGTAATGCAAATATACTAATATTTCTGCTACTATCAGTGGAGAAAACATTTTCTTTTGCTTTTTTTTTGTTCAGTGAAAACACGTTTGGCCCAAATTCTCTCCCCTCAACAGGTCTCGTTGTTGCTCCAACATACCCCCACCACATTTGTCCTGAAGTGAAACTTCCAGCTGGGCATTAAAGCCTGTGCTCATTTTGCAACGTATTTCCTCCTCTGAAAGTCACACAAACGGAAGCTGGTTTCACGGTTCTGAGGCAAATCTTTCTACAACTTTTTAACCTTGCGTCCTTCTTTGCTGCAAGTCTCTCTCAAGAGTGTTTTTATTTACAGCCACTAAAGCATGCCGCTCTCTCCTTACATACAGCAAGGCCAGATTCTCACACTTTATATGAGAAGTATGCAAATGTATGCATCCACTACTGCGAGCCGCTCTAGATGAAAATGTCCGCTGAATTACCTAAATGTAAAATAAATTAGCCCTAAAGCCGTCACCAGAGATAAATTACCTAAAGCTTAGTGTGCAAGATGAAATAACCTTTTATTATTCCATATAAGGGTATAAATCTAAAAGGACCTGACCTCAGACTATGCAAATTATTGAACAAAGTCTCTCAGACATTCATTCCAAGGATTAATGAATTCATCAGAACGTGCCGACATGACGGCAAGGATTGTGGATCATTGGGTCGGGGTGGAAGGAGTGGCTGTGATGAAGGTGGCCAGTGTTTGTACTGGGATGCAGCGTTCCAACCGTGCCCTCGACCTCTATGGAATCACAACGCTTCTCGGCCTTCTATCATTTGGCCCTCGACCTTTCTAGTAGTCCCCACAGGGGCCGTTGGTGAAGGTCTCCTAGCATAAAGCGGCATGGTGGCTCACAGCGACTGGGCGTCAATTCCGCTGGGCGTCGATGTGCCGTCTTGGGGCAGACTGCACGTACAATGGTCCGGGGTTTGTCTCGCCATGTGAATCTGGTTGTAATCTGTGAGTCTCCACAAGGGGGCACACTTGGTGCATATTCCTCGGGGCACATTGCTTGCTTGTGAATTCAGATTAAATACCTAATCCTTGGCGATAGATTGCTTTTGATGAGGCCAGTAGCGCGTCGTCAACACTGACGATGCATTTTTGAAAGTGTCCAGATTATTTCCGTTGTTACTAATGTACAGTCTGAACAATGGTGGACCAAATGTTCTACTGAAAGTGACACAGACATACTTACAAATATCCCTCCAAAATAACATGAATACACTCCTAAAATAATATATAGAGGCTCCTAAAACAACATAAATATGCTCCTAAAATAATATAAACGCTCTGGTGTTTACTTATTTCCATGACACATTTCTTGTCAAATCTATAATCCCTTTACCAGGACGAAATCACGAGAACTATTACAGCTATATATTACTACTACTCTTACTACAACACTTCCACAACCACCATACAAACATGCTCGTACTGTTATTATACACTATTGCTATTCTGCTCCTGTCCCTGCTACAATCTAACCATCTACCCATCCTGCCTGGGATTGAACACTAGTTCCTTGATAACACTAACAGAAATGGCTCTTCCAGCAGCCTGCCTCAGCTTGCTGCTTTAGCTCTCCTCACATCTTCAGCTGTGTGTGTGTGGCGTGTGTGGCGTGTGTGTGGCGTGTGTTTATTCCCATTCAGAGATCTATCACTTCACTCTGTATACATGTATGTTTTGCTTGTTTGGGGGTGTGTGTGTGTGTGTGTGTAGGTGAGGAGTTGAAGTTTGGGGAGATCCTTAAACCCGCCCTCCCATCCATCCCTCCAAAGAAGCCCCACCAACCAAAGACAAGTTCCTCCCACATCCCTCCTCGACGCCCCGACAGACCTGAGAGACCTCTTACCATGCCGTCAGTACACACACACTTGAATGCAAAACCACACATAAAAAAAACACACGCACACGCTAAAGTTGCCGTTTGGTCTACCTGTTCAGGTGTGAGAGCATTAAGTCTGAGGGCGGGGCTGTGACTCCTGATCCTTCCTCTGACAGGTCAAAAGACATTGGTGAGTTTGATTGACAGGACAAGTGGCCAATCAGCGTCAGTTTGAGGTGGGACACTGGTCTATTAAGAGTGGCTCACCCCAGAGACAGATGTTGGAATATGAATGAAGATCATCAATTCTCCCCCTCTCTACTTCTCTGTCTGTTTTGTGTGTCTTACTATCTGTGCAAATGTACCTTATGTTCAGGAGAAGCCTCATAAATAAGGATGCTATGTATGTGTTTGTTTGTCTGTTTGATTGTTTGTACCTGGTTGTGTGTGGTTGTGAATGTAGATGCAGTTGACCTGGACGCGATAGTGTTGAATACAGAGAAACTTAACCATCCAACCACAACGCGACCTAGAGTTACCGACCGCAGACCGCGCTCCCTTATCATCACCTCAGTGAGTGACACACACACACACACACACACACACACACACTGGTCTACAGTACACAAGTTTACGATATCTCTCTTTCTTAGTCTTCCCTCTCCAGTTTTGACCTGCTGGACTCTCCTGTGGTGGAGGAGGAGAGGAAGGAGCAGGAGCAGGACTCCTTGGGTCCTAAACCAGTGGAGGTCTCAAAGAGAAAAGCACAGACCACCATTGCCGTAAGAATTTGTTTAATTGCATCGGGATTCCATGATTAAACCTGCTTTGTAGCTGGGAAGGGGAGTTTATTTCGCATGCGCGTGACGGGTTACAGTAGCTACAAAGCAGGATGGTCGAGGTATTCAGCTCACTTTGTTAAACATTCAAAAACAAATAAGGTTCATTGGCTTTGTTATGAGTTGCTTGATGACACGACCACATGACACAACAACACTTCCTCACTTCCAACACTTCCTCATTTGTGACACACCCTAAAGGTCCCTGACGGTAAGGCTGCGCTACCCCCCAAGCCGGCTGTCCTCCCCCTACCGTCAACAGGAAGCCACCGCGCCACAAGTCCCTCCCCTTTACCTGGAAATGCCACCCCTTTTTGTATAAACCCCTCCCCTGAGCCCAGGCCGACACCCACCCTGGAAGAGCTGAAAGGACAGCTGAGAGATCTGAGAGCCTCTGTAGAACTGCTGAAAAGCCAACACAGGTAATTGTGTGTGTGTGTGAGGGTCAGTGTTAATACTGTGTTTCACTGATGTCTTTGTCCCAGGCAGGAGATGAAGCAGCTAGCTAGTGACTT
>JACXGK010000121.1:92183-127125 GCA_016801125.1 Novumbra hubbsi | reverse complement strand
GTTAATACTGTGTTTCACTGATGTCTTTGTCCCAGGCAGGAGATGAAGCAGCTAGCTAGTGACTTGTGTGTGTGTGTGTGTGAGGGTCAGTGTTAATACTGTGTTTCACTGATGTCTTTGTCCCAGGCAGGAGATGAAGCAGCTAGCTAGTGACATGGATGAGGAAAGGAAGATCCGCATTATGCTTCAGGTGAACACACACACACACGCACATTTTACTTTTCTTATGGGGATTAAAAAAATTCATTTCTTGCATTTCATTATAGAGGAACAATCAATAAGCGCAATATTCAGATGAATTAAAATATAGAACTATCAGATTAAAGTTACATGTATACATTAAACTATAGTGATAATACAGTAAACTAAATTAACAACACTTATAGTTATATAATAACGTAATACACATATTGGTGATGACTGAGGAGGAAGGAATGATGTTGCTGTCAAAGGCAGGGAAGATGTTGTAGGAGTTGAGGATTTGCTGTGGGTGTCCTATAAGCAGTGCCAATGTCTTGCTATTATTGAGCGGTAGGAAGTTGTTCTTCATCCAGTTGTTTACCTCATCCGTACTGTAGGAGAGGGTTGCCATGGCAGATATTGTTTAAGTACAACTGTGACTTGGAACCCTGATGTCTGAAGTTCTGGCCAAGCGGGAGCATGTATAGCGGGAAGAGAGTAGGTCCTAGCACCGAACCTTGTGGGACACCTCAGGCTTATGTGATCTTCTGATCTTGCCTCACTGAGAGAAACATATCGCTTGCGGATGGAGAGGTAGTTTCTCTACAGATTATCAGTGAACTTTTAACTGACTATCTACTAACCCTAATCCTTACCTTAACCTGTATCCTAACAATAATGTCGAACCTTCTTCAAAATATAACCCAAACCTACGCAGACGCTTAGTTATCAACAGATTGACAGTTTCTTGAGAGCGTAGCAATGAACATTTGGACACTCAAGGTAAAGTATAATCAGTGTAACTTTTACCCTAAAGCCTGGTCTACCCTGTTTTCTTCACTGGGAACCATTAAAACGTGATCACAAAATAAAAGTATTGTTTTATTATTCTTGTGTGTATGTTAGCCTCATGAGCGTAATAAAACATGCACACACACACACTGCAGTCCAACATCTAGTGAGCAACACGCAACCCTTGCATGTTAACTATACAAGTGGTGTGTCTGTGTTTTTCAGATGGACGTGGAGCAGATCAAGAAGAGTTTATCCAAATGACCTTTCACCGTTCCAGGTGTCAATTGAAGACATCACCGGCTACAGCGTTCTGTTCTACTAGCTTGTGCCAAATGACAATAACAAAAGTGACAGGCGATCCAAATCCCCATCTGTCTGTTTGTTTAGCTGTGTTTTACTTTTTCATTTCCAGCAGTCTGATGGGAGAGCCCTGCATTATGGGGGCGTGGCCTCACTGGTACTCACCTGTCCGTCACCACGGTAGCCCAAAACACCTGGAACGCATTTCCCCTGCTTAGCGCGTGTGCTTGAAGGGTTTCCATAGCAACCCCACCTCACTGTGGCCTACCCGGTTTAGACTCCTTCCTTTTTTTTCAGAAAATTAAGAGAAAGTGTCTTGTTGTTTTATTGACTTGGTCATAGGTCTTCAGGAAAATGAAATAGACTTTTATATTGCAGTGTTCTAAATATGAAGATTATGGATGTGTGACGATTTTAATAATTAAAAAATAAGGAAAGAAAACGTTTGTGTGCTTTGTCTGTTCACCACCGGCAGAGGGAGCCACAGTGTCAGCTTCTGTGTTTTTCAGTCCATTTTATGGCGTTCCCAGAATGTGTCGACCGGTTGAGGCAGTCTAACTACTATAGCGACAACATTGTTGTCTTTAGCGATTGTATTATTTGCTGCTTCTGCCTTCACATTTTGAGATTGTCTTATTTGTGACAATTTCACAAGTCTCTACTCCTTAACCAGAAGTGTCAAAAACGTAAGCTTCTTTCCTACTTCAGCGAGTGCATGGTACACGTTATTACCGACAAACCAAACAGCAGTTTACTACTTCAGCGAGTTGTACCCACACAGCGTAGCTGCTCTTGGCTCAGCCAACTGGCGCACACCTGCTCCTAAATAACTGAGCGTGCTGATAGCGCAGCCTCCGGATACAATTCTTCAGCGAGAATGAACGGAGACCGGTCAGGGCATCAAGTCAAGGGAGAAACGCTCCACTCATAACAGGAGTTACTTTCCCCGTAACTCGGTTTACTACAAGGCGTCAATCCAGAAAGATAACTGAATGGGTAGCCTGATCAAAAACCATAGGAACAAATTCTCTGAACTAAATCAGGCACCTACTAGGTTGATTGATTTTATCCGGCAATCAGATTATAGTCCGTCAATATGGACTATAAATATATAATTTTCAAGAATGTATTTTTTTAACACTATAACATATAGTTATATATATAATTTTCCACAAACTCAGACTTAGCTTCCTTACTCTACCCTTGCCCAGTGTTACACGTGCCTCCAGTACAACACGTACTGATTTCCGATATTTCTCAACTATTAATTGACTTGATTGTACAATGATTGAGTATATCGTTTTATCAGCTGCTGTGATATTTTTTTTCTCATTAGGTTTTAATCTATAAATACAAAACGTGTTTTCATAAAAAACACTTTAAGAATAAAACACGATTCCTACCTGCTATGCAACGGGCCTGCCATTGCAATTTGGACCTAATGTTATAGGCTAGAATTAACATTGTTAGCTTGCAAATTAATATCATTATCGTTGCAGTACTATTGATCTATAAATCAAACACTTCATTATTATTAATCACTTATGTATTTAGGTCTACTTGATGAGATCATAACCATTTACATAATTTAGGATATTTTCTGCCTGGCTTCCAAAGTGGCTTTTGATGCAGCAGTTGTGTTTTTATGAAGAAAACATCAGGATCGTTGTATAGACGGAAACAAAAGTGTATTTTTTCAAACAACTGAAATATTGGGCTGTATTTTCAGAGTCCATGAAGACCATCACTTTCTGTCGTGATGGTACAGTTTTTAAATGTAGCGCGCACGTGCAAGTTGTCGAATCAACGCTTCCCTCAACCCCTATTGATTTAAACGAGGACTTGCTATTATGGAACCAATTATCCTGGGATTCGTCTGCACAACTTCAGGGAATGTGTTAAATAATCTATCAGAAATAGCCCTCTAATAAAGTAGCTTGTTGTTTGAAACGTATTTGTTTACACCCTGGTTGCAGGGTTTGCGTTGGTCAACTACATGAACTCAGAACCCCAGCCGCACAAAACAATAAAGGCGAAAACTTTGTCGCAAACTACAACGTCTGGTAGACGTCAACTCAACTACCCCAACTCGTCGAACTCACACTAAATGAGACTTCTGACAATCGTTGGCCATCCTGGAATTCAACGATTCATTGTTTGTCTTGAACAGAAATATATTGAATATCGATGCGAGGGTGTAGGATAATTTAATATAAAAATTGGAAGTCATTGACATTTTTTGCAACGTATTCTTATTATGGGGGTTATTCGTATAATTATGCAAATTACCCTGGTTCTAATATTGGAGGAGACATGTCCCCGCTCCTACGCCCTTGTATGTACAGTCATTGGTGGCCTTTATCCAACCCAAACAATCTAGATCAGGGGTCTCAAACAGGTTCCACGGAGGGCCGAGTGTCTGCAGGTTTTAGTTTTTTTTTTCCTGTAAATTGGATCCAGGTTCAGACCTAAATAACCAGATGAGGGTAGACCTAACCAATCAGTGACATAATTAATCAATCAAGTACAAGGTGAGAGTGAAAACTTTGAGACAGTCGGCCCTCCGTGGAACGGGTTTTAGACCCCTGATCTAGATACATGTTTGTTTGTTTTAGTTTGTGCGCAGTGGTTGGAAAGTGGCTTGGTCCGGGGGTGGAGCTACTTACTGTTATTGTATGGTCAAATCAAAGTCATTTTGTTATGGTCAAATGCAAAAGAATAACATAGTGTCGATCTGAGGAGAGACGTTCTTATAGAACAGAAATCATTACAAAATGTTTTTTTTAATAATAACGCACACCTAAACCACGTTACTATATCGTATCAAAATAAACAATATATCTGGTCTAATTGTTCAAAATTACTGAATTTATCTAATTAATTCTAAGAAATAACAATAATTGCTCTTAAATGCGACCATACCCTAGGAAATATGCTTGTCAATCCAGGGCAAACGACTTGCTCAATGAAGATATTTAGTTATGTTTATCAATGTAAAACAGTGTTGCGCAACATATTTGAGGTAAACGGAAAGCCATTGCCAAACAGATTATCAGTTTTTAGAGTTGTTCTCAGTGGTGTCATTGTTTATCTGTAGCTTTCTTATATGGTTTGTTTCCAAAGCGAATGAACGTCTGTATTTGTGACGATCTTCCAATCTCGAAATGTCCGCAACTCAACAATGTTTGATTTCTGCTGCACCTGCTATCATTTGCGCGTGCATTTTGTAGGCATACATGTCACCACGGCTGCGTATCCCAATACGTAGAGTGGTGCATTATCATGTTTTTTGTTCGATGATAATGAATAATATCAGTTTATCAACCGATTTTCATCAGATATTGTATGATGGACCTCGGCCTAATTTAACCCCCCGTGTTTACGAATGTGTGTGTGTTGACGAGTGTGTATGCAAGTTCTTTGTGTGTGCTTGTCTGGAACCACTCCACCTGTATTTACTATGTTGATTTAGGTAATTGCTCTGGCAGAACATGATTGTATCTCCATAGAGAACTAGGCACACACACTCTCAAACACACATACTGCACACATCCTCTGTAAACACACACCACAATTCATGCCTGCCTGTTTTAACTACAGACCCAGATCAAGTGTAGGTCCAGAATGTCCATGGGGCTGTGAATATAACTCAGAATAACTTTGCTGTGTGTGTGTGTGTGTGTGTGTATGGGACAAAGTGTGCTCATAGCCAGCCAGTGGTGTCAAGTCAGAGGACAGACTCTTATATATTTAGCTTTGCTCGATAGTTCTACAACATGTGTGTCTGCTGCAGATTTCTAGCAACAACCTGTCGATCTGCTGAAGAGGTCCACAACCTGTCTGTCTCCTGGAGATTTCTACAACTTGTCTGTCTGCTGAAGAGGTCTGCAAAGAGGTCTGTGTGTCATACGGTTTGTATTGTGAAAGAGATTGCGTGTCTGTGTGTGTGTGTAGAAGAATGGAGTAAGAGGGGACGTACACACACTAGCCAGCCCAGCGTGTGTTTGTGGGAACCAGCGAAGGAGGCAACCGGAGAGCAGTGTATGGTTTAGAAGCAACACTAAGTCTATTAGGTAGCAGACAGCACCAATTACAGAGGCTTTCGGACATCCATTCTCTATTGCCTGGATCTCCAACATTTATTATATTACTCTTTCTCTCACTCTCCCTGTCTCTGTTTCCCTGTCTCTCTCTATCTCTATCTCTGTCTCTCCCTATCTCAGTTTCTCCCTCTCTGCCTGTGTCTTACGGTCTCCGTGGAACTAGTCTGATCTGGTCTTGACGATGAGCGGGTGAGGCGATGAGGCGTGAGATGCAGGAGGTGGACAGAGTCCGACCCACCTGGCTCCCCAGGCGACAGGCGTTCTGAGACCGCAGTCCCGCTCCAACCCTTCCGAAGCAGAGGAGGAGCACGAGAGAGGAGAAGCACGAGAGAGGAGGAGGACGAGAGAGGAGAAGGACGAGAGAGGACCCGGACCCAAGCTCCGACCCGGGAGGGTCATGGACACGGCTGGCCAGAGCGCGTCGGCGACCGAGGCAGGCGGCGAGGGTCGAGGAGGTGGCGGAGAGGGTCTGTGCGTGGGCTCTGTGGACAGGGAGAACGTGTCCAGCCCCAGCCCCTCCACCAAACAGCGCTCCCTGAGGGCAGTGTATGTCCTGAACGACGGGCTGAAGGCGGTGCTGGCCACCAGCCCCGAGTCGGGGGCCCTCCAGTGTCTGCAGAGGGCGTGCGATGCGGAGAGCGCCCTCCTCACCACCGTCACGTTTGGCCGCTTGGACTTCGGCGAGACCTCGGTGCTGGACACCTTCTACGATGCAGGTGGGCGTGCGTCTACTCGTGTTTCCTGCCGTCGCCACGGCGGTCTGGCCGTGGGTTGTGATCCGTGTCTCTCTGTGCTGCATCACGGAGTCCCACGCCAAGGTTGCTGGAGAAGGCCATTTGCAGATTTAAAAACAAAAGAATTGGGCGGAAAATTACTAAATAAAAAATCACTGATTTTGTTTCTCACAAGGTTAATGAAAATTGGGTAAAACATTTATTGCGATGTATCCTTATTATTATTTGTTGTTTGGTTATGATCATCGTTCTAGTTATTATGAATTCTCCCAATATAGGCTTCTTAAGATAGTTTGTCAACCGTACCTCAATGTCCACAGGAACACAAACAGACAAGGGAGAGCATAGGAAGACCAGCACATATATTTAAAACTATATTCCCACTCATAATAGGTATTGCATTTATTGTTCATGCTGACGATGATTAATGAAGCGCAAGACACCCAAGTCCTGTCCTGACCCGTTCTATTGGATCTCTGCCATATTCTTGGCCACGCCCACCTGCTGACACTCCAGGAACACAACAGGTGTTTGTCTTCCTCTGTCATCTACCTCTGTTTCCTTCTCTGTCTCTCTACCTCTATTTCTTCCTCTGTCATCAACCTCTATTTCCTTCTCTGTCCCTCTACCTCTATTTCTTCCTCAGTCATCTACCTCTATTTCCTCCTCTGTCTCTCTACCTCTATTTCTTCCTCTGTCTCTCTACCTCTATTTCTTCCTCTGTCCCTCTATCTCTGTTTTGTCCTCTGTCTCTATGACATCTCTTTCGCCTCGTCCTCTTCCTTTCTCTAAAATGTTAATAGAGGTCGAGTAGCAGCAGACCAGACTTTTTATAGCACACTTAATACACTGCAAACAATAATGAAGGGAACACTTGACTGTACATTGTGTACTTTGTTGAGAACCACATGGACGTAACAACGGTCAATGGAAGGCAGAATCGCCAATAGATTGAGTGCTGGATTCAAACTCACACGAAAATAAAAAGTAAACAATTGAAATCACAGGCTGTTCAAACTGGCAGGGCTCGGGCAGTGCTCCTCCTGTTCCTCCTCTCACAAAGGAGCAGATACCGGTCCTGCTGCTGGGTGGATGCCCTTCAACAACCCAGTCCAGCAATCCTTGTGTAACTGCCGTGATAACCCTGGTATCTCCTCCATGCTCTTGAAACTGTACTGGGAGACAAACCTTCTTGCGACGGCACGTATGGATGTGTCATCCTGTAGGAGCTGGACTGCCTTTTTAACCTGAATGAGCTGCAGGTACCGCCTCATGCTACCAGTAATGACAAGGTAACTAGCAAAATGCAAAACTAGAGAAGAATCAGTGAGGAAGGATAAGGAAAAAGCAATTGTCTGTGGCCACCACCTGCAAAACCATTTTGTATTTGGGGGGTTGTCTTGCTGTTGCCTCTCCATTGCACCTGTTGTCACTTTCTTTTGCGTCAAAACAGGTGACTGCGCTTACGTTTATATCCCTGAAGTTGACTTGGTGTTATACTGTGGTGATTATGCGTTCCCTTAATTTCTTTGAGCAGTGTATATGTACACACACACACACGCACTGCTGTGTAAACTGATACTTGGTTCGATTTCTATTCATAGCGCCTGGTTGTTACGTTGTCCACAACTCGCTTATAGCCAGGCATGGAGTGGGACATACCTCCCAAACCTTCCCATGGTCACCCAGACATATCATGGATTCAGAATTTCTCCCCGTATCTCCCCAACGCTGCACCTTAACTTTGACCTCTAACCTCAACCTAAGCCAAAATGTGTGTGTTTTATCTTCCAGACATTGCTGTAGTGGACATGAGTGATGTGTTCCGTCAGCCCTCGTTGTTTTACCACCTGGGCGTCCGAGAGAGCTTCGACATGGCGAACAACGTGATCCTGTACCACGACACCGACCCGGACACCGCACTGTCACTGAAGGTACACACACACACGCACACACACGCACACACACACACACGCACACACACGCACACACTAAGGAATCCAAGCTGTCTAATTTCTTGGGCGAGGAGGCGTTGGCTGTGAGATCATAGATTACATTCCAACAACAGATCAGAATGACTTTGTTCACAGGTAAGTGTGTGTTCCTTGTCCTATATGTATCTTTGAGTGTGTGTGTGTGTATGTTTTAACCGTAGTTACAGGAGATTGCAGGCTCAAGACTGCAGTTTCCACAGTGACAGGAAGCAATGTGCTAACTGAAGTGTGTCCGGGTTCCCTTAAAGCCATACAGCACAATTTAAACAGCCTGCACACTGCTACAACACATGAAACACTAGCAATTCACTTCTTACAAGTCCCTCTCTGTTTGTAGGACATGGTGGCACAGAAGAACACAGTAAGTACCTATTTACGTCTTATCAAATACTGATTCATCTTTAGCATCTGTATCTCTTTCTATGTGTTGTTGTGTTGTTTATTTTGAGTGTATTTGTGTGTGTTTGTGTGTGTCTATGTACATGTGTGCTTCTATATGTGTGTGTGTGTGTGTGTGTGGAGAAGGCGTCTAGAACTCAAACGTTAGGGTTTCCCTGGGTGCAGCTCCCTCCAGAGTACAGAGGCTCTGGTTTACGCAACAAAGTAGGTACTGCTGCAAAGCATGCTGGGAGTCGTCTTTGGAATATCACAGTGCTCAGAGTTCCACCCACTTGGCACCTTAACTCTAAACTCAAACCCTGCTTGCCCAAGTGTGTGGCCTGACGGACCTACGCTGCCCCTGGTGTGTGTTGGGAGGCCTGATGACCAACAGTGTGTGTGTGTGTGTGTGTGTTTCTAGTGTGTTTCTAATGTATTCCAGAGAACATACACTATATAGACAATGACACATCGTTCTTTTGGGCACTGTATTCTAGCACATTGTGGATTGTGAATGACATTGTGGGGTTAAAGTTCACGGACACTGAGTTTGTACCTACTGCCACGGGATTGGGCCTTTGTTGTCCCACTGAGCCACGGCAAGATAGAGGTCCTGACCGTGAGGCGCTCTGGATGAGAGCCTCTGCTGAATTATTGCGTTGAATGTAACAAAAAAATGTGTGTGTTTGTGTGTCAGAGACGACAAGGGCAACCGTAAAGCTCTGGTGTTCTTCGTCACCCGGAGTCAATCCCGAGTTCCGGTCTCCTCTCTACCCCTCTCTCCCCTGTGGCCTCTCCCCTCTCTTCATCCGTCTCTCTCTCTCCCATCCCCTCATCCTCCGCCCCGTCCGCGCAGGCGTCCAGTGGGAACTACTACTTCATCCCCTACGTGTTGACCCCCAACCATGAGTACATGTGCTGCGAGAGTGACGCCCAGCGGAGGGCCAGCGAGTACATGCAGCCCAGCTGGGACAGCCTGCTGAGCCCCCTGTGTCTGCCCCTGACCGACCGCTTCACCTCCCTGCTGAAGGACATCCACGTCACCTCCTGGTAACACACGCGCGCGCACAGCGCCTCTGCTCCCCGACTGATCTGATGATCTCAGAATCTGATGCTAGAGAAAGAGGAGCTGGCTGAGGGGGGCGTGACCCGGCAGGAGGTTCTAGAGGCGGGGCATTACCATGGCAACCGGAGTGCAATCATGAAGGGTTCCTCTCTCCTCCCTCCCTCCCACCTCTCCCTCCCTCTCCCTCTGTTGTCTTACCCCGTAGCGCCTCCTTTAAGGACACCCTGCTGAATGACATCAGAAAGGCCAGAGACAAATACCAGGGTGAGGAGCTAGCCAAGGAGCTGTCTCGTATCAAGCTCCGCATCGACAACACGGAGGTCTTAACCCAGGACATCGTCATGAACCTACTGTTCTCATACAGAGACATACAGGACTATGACGCCATGGTGAAGCTGGTCCAGACACTGCAGGTTCTGCCTACCTGTGACCTGGCCACCCAACCCATGATCCAGTTCCACTACGCCTTCGCTCTCAACAGGTAACACACTTAAACCCACACACAAACACACTCCATTATTACTAACCTTGTGGAGGTTAGTAAACACAGGCCCTCCGTGTGATGCTATGTGTTGATTCTTGTGCAGGAGGAACAGCCCGGGGGATAGAGAACAGGCCCTCCGTGTGATGCTGTGTGTTGATGTTGTGCAGGAGGAACAGCCCGGGGGATAGAGAACAGGCCCTCCGTGTGATGCTGTGTGTTGATGTTGTGCAGGAGGAACAGCCCGGGGGATAGAGAACAGGCCCTCCGTGTGATGCTGCAGGTGTTACAGTCATGTGATCACCCGGCACCGGACATGTTCTGCCTGTGTGGACGGATCTACAAGGACATCTTCCTCGACTCCGACTGTAAAGACACCAAAAACAGGGACAATGCCATCCAGTGGTGAGACACACACACACACACACACGTGCGTGAGGGCTGGGGCTACTCACTCATGGGATTCCCATGGATCTCTCCTTGTCGCAGGTACAGGAAAGGTTTTGAGCTCCAGCCGACTCTCTACTCTGGTATCAACTTAGCCATTCTTCTCATTGTTGCTGGGCAACAGTTTGAGAGTTCCATTGAGCTGAGAAAAATCGGTAAGAACTCTGCAAAGCACCTTTAAGTTTTAACCTAACCTTAACACCTTTAAGTTTTAACCTAACCATAACACCATTAGGTCTTTAACCTAACCATAACAACATTAAGTCTTTAACCTAACCATAACACATTTAAGTCTCTAACCTAACCATAACACCTTTAAGTCTCTAACCTAATCATAACACCTTTATATCTGTAACCTAACCATAACACCTTTAAGTCTCTAACCTAACCATAACAACATTAAGTCTTTAACCTAACCATAACACATTTAAGTCTCTAACCTAACCATAACACCTTTAAGTCTCTAACCTAACCATAACACATTTAAGTCTCTAACCTAACCATAACACCTTTAAGTCTCTAACCTAACCATAACACCTTTAAGTCTCTAACCTAACCATAACACCTTTAAGTCTCTAACCTAACCATAACACCATTAAGTCTCTAACCTAATCATAACACCTTTATATCTGTAACCTAACCATAACACCTTTAAGTCTCTAACCTAACCATAACACCTTTAAGTCTCTAACCTAACCATAACACCTTTAAGTCTCTAACCTAACCATAACACCTTTAAGTCTCTAACCTAACCATAACACCATTAAAACCTTTAAGTCTTCCACTCTGTCCCTTCCTCTTGTTTTCCTTCTCTCCTTCTCTCTCTCCTTCTCTCTCTCCTTCTCTCTCTCCTTCTCTCTCTCCTTCTCTCTCTCCTTCTCTCTCTCCTTCTCTCCCTCTTTCTCCCTCCCTCCAGGCGTTCGGTTGAACAGTCTCCTGGGTCGTAAGGGCTCATTAGAGAAGATGAATAATTACTGGGATGTTGGTCAGTTCTTCACTGTTAGCATGTTAGCTAACGACATCCCTAAAGCTACACAGGCTGCAGAGAAACTCTTCAAGCTCAAACCACCCATCTGGTAATTACTCCCACAGTCTCTGCTTCTTCCTCACCCTTTAATTCTTTGTCCTTCCCTCTCACCATTCACCATTTTTTGCTGAAAAAGGACGCTGAGATAATAGTCCATTCACCATGTTTGTATGTGTTTAAAGAAGGCCCTTGTACATACTCCCTAACAACGTGTCCTCTCTCTTAGGTATTTGCGATCTGTGGTCCAGAACCTCCAGCTGATCCAGAGGTTTAAGAAGACGACCGTGGAACATTCTCCCCAGAGAGAAAGACTCAACTTCTGGATGGACATCATCGTTGAGGCAACCAGAGGGAAGAGCAATGGACTGCGGTTCCCGGTACACACACACACACACATCCAGAACACACCTGTGTACATGCGGTAGTCGCACAAACACACACAGAAATAAACCCACACACTCTAACAGGTGTTCTCACTGTGTGTAGGTGTTGATTCTGGAGCCTACGAAGGTCTACCAGCCGTCGTATGTTTCCATCAACAGTGAAGCGGAGGAGAAAAATGTGTCCATATGGCATGTCTCTCCGGCTGAAACGGTCAGAACCCCCCCTTCCTTCCTCTGTCCCTCCCTCTGTCCTGTGTCTCAACTGACCTCTGACCTCTCTGGACATCTCTAGAAAGGGATTCATGAGTGGAACTTCACCGCGACGTCCATCAAAGGAATCAGGTGTGTGTTTGTGTGTGTGTGTGTCATGATGTTGCTCATGTTACCATGCGTGTGTGTTTTAACTCCCGTTCCTCTCCTCAGCATCTCCAAGTTTGACGAGCGCTGCTGTTTCCTCTACGTGCATGACAACTCGGACGACTTCCAGATCTACTTCTCCACAGAGGACCAGTGTGGCCGGTCAGAACCGTCTCGCGGACACACGTTTGGCCAGGGTTCTGTTGGGTCTAGGTGCGGGCGTCCAGTTGATGCCTCCTCTGTTCTGTGTGCAGGTTCTGCTCAATGGTGAAGGAGATGATATCGGATGGAACCGGAAATGCTGTGGAGCTGGAAGGAGACGCTGATGGGGACACCCTAGAGGTCAGTAATCCTAACCCTAGAGGTCAGTGACCCTAACCCTAGAGGTCAGTTACCCTAACCCTAGAGATAAGTAACCCTAACCCTAGAGGTCAGTAACCCTAACCCTAGAAGACAGTCACCCTAACCCTAGAGGTCAGTAACCCTAACCCTAGAGGTCAGTAACCCTAACCCTAGAAGACAGTCACCCTAACCCTAGAGGTCAGTAACCCTAACCCTAAAGGTCAGTGACTCTAACCCCATATGTCAGTAATTACGTGAATTATTCAAATAATTTGACTTGTTCAATAATTGGTCTCTGTGCATAATAGGTGTTCCACAAGGACTTGAGCTTTAGGATAAGAGTGTATAAATAACGTGCGTGTATAAACGTGTGTGTGTATAAACGTGTTTGTGTTGCAGTATGAGTATGACATTAATGAGAAGTCGGACCGCGTGGTTCTGGGCCGGGGGACATATGGGGTTGTGTACGCCGGCAGAGACATGAGCAACCAGGTCCGAATCGCCATTAAAGAGATTCCGGAGAGGGACAGCAGGTCAGTGTGTGTGTGTTTATACGTGTGTGTTTATATGTGTGTGTGTGTATGTGTGTGTTTATATGTGTGTGTTTATAAGTGTATGTTTATATGTGTGTGTTTGTGTATGTGTGTGTTTGTATGTATGTGTGTGTTTGTGTATGTGTGTGTTTGTATGTATGTGTGTGTTTGTACTTTTGTCTTTTTGTCTGTTTAATTCCCTGTCTGTCTGTCTGTCTGTTTGTCTGTCTGTCTGCCGGGCAGTCTGTCTGTCTGTTTCTGTGTGTGTAACCCTTTCTCCGGTGTGTGCCAGGTACTCCCAACCCCTCCATGAGGAGATTGCGCTTCACAAGTATCTGAAACACAGGAATATTGTTCAGTACCTGGGCTCCGTATCTGAGGATGGATACATCAAGATCTTCATGGAGCAAGTCCCCGGAGGTGTGTGACCAATCCTACATGTGCCGGTTGTCTTCGTGAGTTTCTGCTCTCTAAGTGTGTGGGTGTGTCTGTCTGTGTGTGTCTGTGCGTTTGTGTGTCTGTCTGTGTGTGTGTGTGTGTGTGTGTGTGTGGGCGTGTGAGACAGGCAGTCTGTCAGCATTGCTGCGTTCTAAGTGGGGACCGTTGAAGGAGGCAACGATCATCTTTTACACACGACAGATCCTGGAGGGGCTTCGTTATCTCCACGAGAACCAGATTGTCCACCGGGACATCAAGGTAACCTTAGCAACACGTCACCTCGTCATGGAACATGTACGATCCGACGCCAGCATACTGTGCCTATCTCATCACCTCAGTTAGGAGGTAGTTCTGGGTAAAAGACACCATACCTCTGTCTCTATCTCTCCCTCTGTCCCTCCCTCTGTCCCTCCCTTTGTCTCTCTCCCTCTGTCTCTCACCCTCTCTCTCTCTCTCTCTCTCATCTTTAATTTCCATTTGACGGACTCTGTTGGCACTGGAAACATTCCCAAAGTGGGAAACAAATAATGATTAAATTGACAAAGTGGAGTACAGACTCTTGATTTCTACCTTTCTTTGGGAGCTAGGTCAGACTATAACAGCAGCCATGAAATGCCCTCTTTTGCTTGTTTTATCTTTCATTCATTCTCCCTATCTCTCTCTCTCTCTCTCTCTCAGGGTGATAACGTATTAGTTAATACCTACAGTGGGGTTCTGAAGATATCCGACTTCGGCACATCTAAAAGACTGGCAGGGGTTAACCCCTGTACGGAGACCTTCACTGGTATGACACACACACACACTTGGGTATTGTCTTTGGAAACACTGGATTATGCTATAATGTAAATACATTGTTATTTATAACAAACATATTGTTTCTCTCATATTCTGAAATTCTATCAGTCGTAATCATTTTCACCCGACCGCCAAGGTTGGTCACATAGCTGGGTGGTCACATAGCCGGGTGGTCACAGAGCCGGGTGGTCACACAGCCGGGTGGTCACACAGCCGGGTGGTCACAGAGCCGGGTGGTCACACAGCCGGGAGGTCACACAACCGCTTCGTTATTATTGGGTATAGTGTGCAGATTGAAGGAAAATATATGTATTGAATTAATAATAAATAAAGTCTATAACACAACAACATGTGTAGAAAGTGATGGGGTCATAGTTATTTCCAAAGGCACCGTCTGTACATTGTGTGTGTGTGTGTCCTCTGCAGGGACCCTGCAGTACATGGCCCCAGAGATCATAGATAAGGGCCCAAGGGGTTATGGGGCTCCAGCCGACATCTGGTCTCTGGGCTGCACCATTATAGAGATGGCCACAGGAAAACCCCCGTTCCACGAGCTAGGAGAGCCTCAGGCGGCCATGTTTAAGGTTTGGGTCTCTTTGGTTAGATTTACTTCCGGAAACACGTGACTTTCGGACTCTCAGACACGTCTCCTGTGTATTTGGACTTGAACAGGTGCGCACGATTAATCAGATAACCTCTTTTTAAACACAGTTGAGTCTCACTGAGATCAAAACTACTTTTTCAAAGTTAAATTCAATAGCAACATAATAAAATAAAGAACTACAGGTCGTAACTATTTTGTAACTCAAACATCCCTCAAAGCCCAACGTGATTGCCATCTTGGACATCTTGCCCCCTCTGCTGATTCAATTATCTCCAGCTCAGCTTGAGTGTGTGTGTGTGTGTGTTGGTGTGTGTGCAGGTGGGGATGTTTAAGATCCACCCAGAAATCCCAGAGTCTCTGTCTCAGGAGGCCAAGTCGTTTATCCTGCGTTGTTTTGAGCCGGACCCCAACAAGAGGGCCACAGCCACAGACCTGCTCAAGGACGTCTTCGTCAGACACAACGTGAAGGGGAAGAAAAGCAAGATCGCCTTCAAGCCATCAGGTAGAGCCGCTCAGTGTGCGTGTGTGTGTGTGTGTGTGTATGCATGCGTTTATGCACTTTAACACTAGCAGTTCATTGTGTGTGTGTGTGTGTTTGATCAGTCATTATTGTGATGTGTGTGCCTGTGTCTTTGCAAGTGTGCGTGTTTATGTGTGTGTGTAGTCATAAATCAATTGGGGATTTAACTGTGTATGCTTTTGCGTGTGTGTGTGTGTGCTTGTAAATTAATCTAACCTTTTATTTATTATACTGTAATTGTTTCCATGATGTTACTGAAATACACTAAAATAAACACACACGCAAACGGCTGTTTGTGCTTTTTTTGTGGGGATTAAACACATGATTTACATTCCAGATCCTATAATCCCCTAATATAAACACAAAAATGCTTCACGTAACCATAAACCTTCAATCGTAATCCTAACATTAAACTCTCTTTTTTTCTTTTCACTAAACTATTTATCTCCTGTTCACTCGTGGGATCCAGTCTGGCAAGGTCTGTGACCATTTAACATTTGTTCAAGTATGTGTGTACATATGTCCTGTGTGTATTAGATGTGTGTTTATGTCTGTACAGTGTGTTAGGGATTGTGATTGTGCTGTAAATGCAGGATCCAATCAAAATCCCCATGCTTTATTTGCATCTTCTATATACTCTTTGAGTTGGTTGCTCACTATATGCTTTCTGACCCCCGATCCTGTCTTGGGGCATTCATGCTGTTTAAGGGCGGTCATTCAGGACGGAAGGAGTGTGCCATTCAGTCTGGTAATACATAGCAGAGATAGGAGCCTGGGGAGAACTGTAGTACTGAAAGGTTATCCTGGTCATCTTGGTTCCGTTCATTTTGGGGCCCCTTCCGTCCCCACTCCAGAACGGATGGCACAGTTTCTCCTTTACCAACATGTATGAAACCCTGAAACAGAACTAGGGAACCAGGACTAGGGAACCAGGACTAGGAAACCAGGACTAGGGAACCAGGACCAGGGAATCAGGACCAGGGAACCAGGGAACCAGGACAAGGGTACCAGGACCAGGGAACCAGGACCAGGGAACCAGGACTAGGGAACCAGGACCAGGGAATTAGGACTAGGGAACCAGGACTAGGGAACCAGGACCAGGGAACCAGGACTAGGGAACCAGGACCAGGGAACCAAGACCAGAGAACCCGGACTAGGGAACCAGAACCAGGGAACCAGGACTAGGGAACCAGGACCAGGGTTAGCGTCTTCATATTACTTCAAGCTTGTTATTTTCATTGCGTTGTGTTGGCCAGACTACATCCGCAGTGTGTCGCTGCCGGTGCAGTTGCAGTGTGAAGCCACTGGGAGCAGCAGTGAGCCGGGCTCAGTAAGTCCGGACTGTGACTCCAAACACGACGTCTTCTTTCAGAAGTCCAAGCGGTCAGGCTCGGAAAACCTGCTCAAACCACCCAGTAACAACTACCTGAGGTACACACGGACACACACACTATAAACTCACATCTCTACTCTTTTGTGTGTGTGTGTGGCAGGTGGTCTTCTTCATCTGTCCTACCATAATGCCTTTTATAACAGCTGTCTAATGAGTTGTGATAACTTTTACAACCTCTTGAACCTCAGTGTGCCATGCTACCAGGAAACCGCTGTATGTGTAAACACACACCTGAAGTCACACTTGGGGCACACACATGCACAAGCGGGCGCACACACACACACACATTTTCCGTCAGTGGTATTGTGTGTCAGTATTCTATATGAATGTTTCTTCTGGTCAGTGTACCGGATGAGGGGTCTGCGTCAGAAGACCGTAACTCCCCTGCATCTCCCGAGGATAAAGATGGGGGTCTGTTCCTGCTGAAGAAGGATAGTGAGAGGAGAGCTATTCTCTACAAGGTGTGTGTGTGTTGATGGGCTCTCCTCTACAAGGTGTGTGTGTGTGTGGTTGTTGATGGGCTATTAAAAGTCTTTAACATCTCTCTGACTTCTGTTGAAGGTCCTTAATGAGGACCAGGACAAAGTCATCTCCAACCTCCTGGAGAACCACATTCAGGTCTGTATGGGTGTCTCTCTGTGTTCAAGTTTAGGGCTAATTTTAGGTTTAGGGATAATGTTAGGTTTAGGGTTAGCGTTGGGTTTTTGGTGTTAAGTTTTTGAATTGGGGTCCCCACAAAAATGAAATAAAAGAATGATTAACAAGACTTGTATGTAATCTTCTGTGTGTGTGTGTAGGGCAGTGAAGAACTCCAGCTCTCTGTGGACCATATTAAACAGATAATTTGTATCCTGAGAGATTTTATCCACTCCCCGGAGAGGCGCGTCATGGCAACTACCATCTCCAATCTGAAACTGGACCTGGACTTCGACTCCACATCCATCAACCAGATACAGCTGGTTCTGTTTGGCTTCCAGGACTCTGTAAGAATTCATAAGCAATTCTATATATTCCAAAAGTGTGTTGATGTGAAATTATAATGATCCTGCTCAAACACATTCTGCAATTGTGTCTGTGTGTGTGTGTGTGTGTCTGTGTGTGTGTTTGCATGTGTATCTGTGTGTGTTAAAGGTGAATAAAGTCTTAAGGAACCATCACATTAAACCCCATTGGATGTTCGCCATGGACAACATCATCCGACGAGCGGTCCAGGCTGCGGTCACCATCCTTATACCAGGTGGGATCAGGAGATTCGCTGTGTGGATGCAGTTTCTTAGTAACCGGAGCAACATCTAACACCAATCACACCTGACTTTTAACCCCTCCCTCCGTCCAGAGCTCCAGACCCACTTCGGCCCGGCCTCGGAGAGCGAGGGGCCGGATAAGGAGGACGAGGAAGAGGAAGAGGCAGAGTTTGGCCCCGTGTTGGTTACGCCACCAGACGAACCCGCTGCGACCTCCGACCCCACCGTGACCTCAGCAGTAAGCACGCTCAGCTCCACCCTCTCCTCCCCGCTTCCGCCTCAACGCTCACAGCCTCTCGGAGCCCAGCTGGGACGACTCAAACAGGAGACCAACAGGTGTGTGTGTGTGTGTGTGTGTGTGTTTGTGCGTGTGCGTGTGTGTGTGTGTGTGTGTGAACCAGCTGTATCTGGTTGATGGATGTGGAGTCAACGTCTAGGTCCAGTTTCAGATCGGGGATAATTGTTGCCGTCACACATCTGTCTGGGGAGTAAAATCTCTCAGGATAAAAATTACCCACACACACACAGGCACATGCAGAGACACACACAGATCCCAAGGAATGCGCTAGCTATTTCTGAAGGGTTTTGATTGAATGTTCATAATGGGTTGTGTCACTTGCTTAAAATGAAATCCAAGTGCCCCCGGATCAAGAGGTCCTGATGAAAGGGGATTAGGATGGTTTTAAGTGGTGCCCTGGTTAGGACCTTAAGAATGTGGAATGGTTGTCCGGTGCTGCCCCCTGCAGATTGTTGGAGGAACTGCTTCAGAGGGAGCGAGAGTACCAGCAGGTCCTGAAGACAACGCTGAACCAGAGACAACATGACTTGGAGCTGGCCAAAGTTAGACACAGACCAGGTACACTTCACTTTGCTTTTCCCACCCCCTCTCAACACCTTCTGTCCCACACTTCCCTCTACTCCACTTCCTTTCTTCCTTTGGCACCTCCCTCTTCTCCTTCTACTCATATGGACAACGTCTTGAAACCAATCGCCTTGGCGTCAACTAAAAAAGGTCCAATCAGAACATTCGGGGACCCCCCCAAAAAAATAACCAGTAATGGCTAAGCCTGGCAAAATGGCTAAACGTAACCATTAAAATAGAAATAAATTGCATTCCTCAAACGTCACACTCCCCACTCCTTGCCTTCTCCCTTCGCATTTCTCAGACATTCCTCCTCCCTCCATCTTCCAAGTTCCGGTTGATCGGGAGTTTGATAAGCAGCTTGCCGATTGGCTAAAAGACCAGGGGGCCGACTCCGATACCATAGACAAGGTCAGTGTGCCAGTGCATGATGGCGTTGCGTTAATGTGGGAATCTGACGGTCCCACACAGTTCTGCTTCCTGTGCCTCCTGTCTCAGTTTGTTCTGGAAGACTACACACTGAGCGACGTCCTTGACGACGTCACCAAGGACGACCTGCGCTACCTCCGTCTACGGTAACCCCTGCCTTGCTGAACTCGTGTCGCCGTTGCCCTAGCAACACCCACGCCCGGAAGAACACATTTATCTCTTCTATTTCTAACATTAATGTTCCTCTCCCTGTGTGTGTGTGTCTGTGTGTGTGTATCTGTGTGTCTGTGTGTGTGTGTGTGTGAAGGGGTGGTGTGCTGTGTCGTATCTGGCGAGGGATCCAGAGGCACAGAGAGAGAGGAAGGCTGACGAGGGACGACCAAAGATGACTATAACTGCCTTACACACACACACAGACACACACATACAAACACACATATACCCACATACACAGACAAACACATACCCACATACACAGAACCCACACACACAGACAGACACCCACATACGCACACACAGTCAAACACAGTCACACACACACCCGGCTGTTGTTCAAAGCATTCATGTGAAGTAAACCAAGTGGACGTGTTCAGTATGTTTAGCACTCCTACTGATGCATCATACATTGAGGTCTTCACAGTTCCCATGCAGGATATGCTAATGGGCAGTCTATTCCTACAGGGTATCTCCTACCGTTTATGTTGACCAGACTGAGATGCTTTAGTGCAGGCATTATTAATGTGTGTGTGTTATTACACAAGATGTGCCTCTTTGGCTGCTCTTGTGTAAGTTGTGACCTGGCTGGAATAACTCTACTCTTCAGAATGAAGTGTATTCTTAGACTAGGTACATGTCCACCAAATAAAAAACAGCATAAAGGGTTTTCTCCCTTCATTCCATCCATTAAGGCCTGGGTTTATTAGTGTTACTCTTTTTTTTTTACCTCTGTGGTGACATTCTGAGAATGTTCCTGATAACATCAATATGATCACTGACTGCTGATCAAATGAAATATGTGCTTACATTTGCCCGTATTCTTTTAGAGACCACAAAATACATTTTAGGAATTTCTGAGCAAACCATTTTTTTTACTGGAATTTGTCAGACTGGGGCCAGACTTGGTCTGCTTATTGGACCGGTATTTTGTAGAAAGAACTTAGTGACCTT
This sequence comes from Novumbra hubbsi, assembly GCA_016801125.1. Lineage (NCBI taxonomy): Eukaryota > Metazoa > Chordata > Actinopteri > Esociformes > Umbridae > Novumbra > Novumbra hubbsi. The sequence continues at coordinate 106,553 of JACXGK010000121.1, read as the reverse complement.
CAGAATGTTTAGCACTCTTAATGATGCAGTATACATTGAGGTCTTCACAGTTCCCATGCAGGATATGCTAATGAGAAGTCTATTCCTACAGGGTATCTCCTACCGTTTATGTTGACCAGACTGAGATGCTTTAGTGCAGGCATTATTAATGTGTGTGTGTGTGTGTGAGAGAGAGTGCGTACATGCGACTGACTGTGTGTGTTATTAACACAATACGTGTGTCTTTGGCTTTTCTAGTGTAAGACCTGGCTGGAATTGGTTTTTTTCTTGTTTGCGCGACAGGGAATACTTTGTCTCCACAGGCAACTATGTATCAGGAAGAACACACATGACATGTGGCGTTCCACAAGGCTCTATCCTGGGGCTTCGTTTATTCGTCATTTATATGCTACCGTTATTCCAAATCATGCAAAGCAACGAAATTGATTATTATAATTTTGCAGAAGACAACCACATTTACATAGCTCACACATCTACTGGCTATATACTCACTACAACAACGCCTTGAACAAATCAATCATAGGATGTACCAAAACTTTCTTCAACTAAATAAAGATACAACTGAAATAATTTTCTTTGGTCTCGAAGGCAAGGGACTGACTGTCAGTAATTGCCTTGAAACGCTGTCCCTAAAGTCTAAAAGCCAATGTTGCTGCTTGTTTATAAATAACTGGATGGTTTAGGGCCAAGTTACATCTCAGACCTACTCTCTCAGTGTGAACCCTCTAAATCACAGTGCCTGACCTGGTTACTGTTCCCAGAGTGAGGACAAAGGTTGCTGAGGCAGAGTTTAGTCATTTTGTTGCGCAAAGTTGGAACAAACTGACAGACATTCTTGGACTTGCTCCAACAATGATCCCTTTTAAATCTGGGCTGAAAAAAAAAGTTTTCTTCTGTGTTTTATTAAACTTTTAATAGTATTTTAGTCCTCTTAAATGTGATGGCTTTATTTGTATGCTTTGTCTTCAATGCTAAATGTATTTGTAGGAAGCCGGATGTTTGTTTTTTTCTAATGTAAACTACTTTGAATTGGCCCCTGTGTGAAATGTGCTATACAAATAAACTGACCTTGCCTTGGAATAACTCTCCACACCTCCAAGTGTATTTTTAGACTAGGTACACCTGCATAAAGGGTTTTTTCCCTTCATTCCAAGCATGGGATTATTTGTGCTGTGTTACTATTTTTAAACCTCTGCGGTGATGTTTTGAGAATGTCCCTGATAATACAAGTGTGCTGACCCAATGAAGAATGTTCTTACATGTTTCCCTTGTCCTCTTAGTGCCACCGAAAAATGTTCTAATGTCTGCACAACTGGAAAAAAGGTTGCCTCATAATATGACGACTTCAGCTACAAATGACATTTTAACTGAAATATAATTTGAAAAATAGGCCAAAGTGTGCCTCCTTACTGCTCCTGATTCTGTACGCGGAACTTGGTAGCCAGGATTTGTTGGTGAGCCGACAGTCTATTCCTACAGGTTACCATCTACAGTTTATTTTGACAAGGCATGAAGCACTTTAGGTTTGGGACAATTCATGTGGGTGTTAATTGCTGACATTCTTAAAATGCCTCTGTAACCGCTAGTATGAGCACTTCCTGTCTTTTGAAAATGTTTGTTTAGTATTGTCCTCAACAAAGTCCAGCGTATCTGAAGACAATTAGAAATTACTTTTCAACCAGAATATATAAAATCAAACTGTGTATGCTTATTGTTCATTTTGTAGGAGGGAATTGTTGAATCTAGTAAAGAATGCATTAGTTACTTATTGAACCATGCAACCGGTGGATAATATTGTATTTATTCTTTTGGTCTCTGTAATAATATATCGTAAGTTGGTTCAAAAGTTTTGTAGTAATACACAAAATGTGATTTGTATGTGATTTAATTGTTTTTTGAGGTGCAAACTGCGATATTTATATTTGATCTATGGTAATTCAATAAACTATAAACAAACGTATTCTTCATTAATATAACTTAAAAAATGTATTGTCTGGTAATTTCTTGTTTAGAGTCTTCACATGAGATCAAATTTGAGATTAACACTATCAAAATTGTTTTATTAATCTGGCCGACATGCACACACACCCACAGGCACACACACACATACACGCACACGCACACACACACATACTCGCACACACCCGTAAAAGGAATGTGGAAACTCCACCAGCTTGATGGTGTTTTTTGTAGGATTTTCACTTGATAAACATTTAGGCTGACTTAACAAATTAATCCACCACCCAATCTGTCATTATTTACAGAATATGGGAATGTTCTTAGAATGCCCATGACAAAACAGATGTGCTTTGCTAAAACTGTACCATTGTGCCACTGTGAAATGAGAACAGTATGTTTACAATGAAAAAGCAAAAAGTACACTGCTGAAAAGAATTAAGGGAACACGTAAGGTCTCGATGAAGCCAATATATTAACGATAAAAATCATTACTGTACATTGTGTAATTTGTTAAAAATGAAAGGGTGTGACGACGGGCTGGATTCAAACACACATCACAAATCAAAGTAAACAATTAAAATCACAGGGCGTCCCAACTTGCATGAATTTCATCACGTCAACTCATTATGTGACTCAGTAGTGTGTAGGGCCCCCATGTGCCTGTATGCACTCCCGACAACATCTGGGCATGCTCCTGATGAGACAGTAGATGGTGTCCTGGGGGCTCTCCTCCCAGACCTGGATCAGGGCATCAGTGAGCTCCTGGACAGTCTGTGGGGCTACTTGGCTGTGTTGGATGCACTATTCATAAGGTCCCAGGGGTTCTCGATTGGATTCTGTTCTGGGGAACGTGTGGGCCAGTCAGTGGCCTTTGTCATCTAGAAACTGCCTACAAACTCTGGCCACATGAGGCCAGGCATGGTCCTGCACCTGGAGGAACCCAGGGCCCACTGCACCAGGAGGAACCCCGGGCCCACTGCACCAGGAGGAACCCAGGGCCCACTGCACCAGGAGGAACCCCGGGCCCACTGCACCAGGAGGAACCCAGGGCCCACTGCACCAGGAGGAACCCCGGGCCCACTGCACCAGGAGGAACCCAGGGCCCACTGTGCCAGGAGGAACCCCGGGCCCACTGCACCAGGAGGAACCCAGGGCCCACTGCACCAGGAGGAACCCAGGGCCCACTGTGCCAGGAGGAACCCCGGGCCCACCGGACCAGCGTAGTCTAATGATGGGTCTGAGGTTTTCATCCCGGTACCTAACAGCAGTCTGGGTACCGTTGGCAAGCAGGCGGAGGTCTGTGCAACCTTCCAAGGATGCCCTGGGTTGATGCCCTTCTACAGCCCTGTCCAGCTCTCCTTGTGTAACAGACCGTCTCCTGGTATCTCCTCCATGCTCTTAAGACAGTACTAGGAGACCAGCAAATCAGCTTGTGAAGGCACGTATGGATGTGCCATCAAGGAGGAGCTGGACTACCTGTGCTACCTGAAAAGGCTACAGGTACCCCCTCATGCTACCAGTAGTGACAAGGACACTAGCAAAATGCTAATCTATAGAGAACACAGTCATAAAGCTTAAGGAGAGTGCAATTGTCTGTGGCCACCACCAGCGAAACCATTCCCGTTTAGGGGTTGTCTTGATATTGCCTTTCCAGTTCACCTGTAGTCACATTCATAATTTCTGGCTTCTACAATGTCTGAAAAGGACAAAGGCCTATTATATTAATGACATTGAAAATGCTGCGGTGTAATGTCAGTTTAACTACATTCCAAGATATTGACTGTAAAATAGCTGCATATGAACGGTACTTGATAAATGTCAAGCAAAGCACTTTCCTGTGCAGCCACCGCTCTTAATGTATTTCTTAGTTAACTTAAACTTAGATTTTCAGAAAGTGTGGGCTTTTAAACATCAGGAAATGCTCCTATAATGTTGTCTAACAAGTATTGTCTGTACCTAGTTAAGATTTCATCACACTAAGTAAAATATCAGTTGATGTTACTTTCAAGTTTGCATCAAGGAAGTGAGTTTAAGCAACTTGACAAACCACAGTTTTAGTTCTCACACCTACAAACACATATTTATTTCACCACAATGGCCTGATTAAATAAACACTAATAAGCAGAACAGAACAATCCCACATATTTAAAATATAAACACAACTTAAAAAGTGTGTGTGTAGGTTTCTGTATGTACGCGCTAGTGTGTGTTTTTCTATTTACAGTCCTCATTAGAAAGGTCATGGATGTTTGAAGGGTCTTGATGGTCATAGATGGTTTAAGGGTTTTGATGGTCATAGATGGTTAAAGGGTCTTGATGGTCATGGATGTTTGAAGGGTCTTAATGGTCATGGATGTTTGAAAAAGAGTGTGAATAAGACCAATAAATGCCAATGAGAGGAGTGTTCAATGGCTTATTACCTAAAGAAGTAACACATCTTTTAATCAATCATGTTGAAGGGGCATTGTTTGAGGTATTGTCTTACTACAGCTGCAGAAATGTTCAGTTATTAGTTATACAGTCTAACCATTAGTGTTTAGACTTTTACTCAATAAGATTTGGTCGCCTGAGAAGTGTGAATACAACATCCCCTGAGACCCAAGGGGAAAATGTTGCTCAGATGTGTTTTAAATATTATAATTGTTTCTAATCGTATGGATTTCTAATAACAAATTAAAAACTTTTTGGAGGGTTTTGAAATATTCATTTGGTTTATATAATATATCCTCTGTACTGGACATCAGGACCCAGAACTTCATAATAGTGAAAATGTCCTCTACAATTAATGGCCGGGTCTCATGAGTACCTATTTCAATAACCAGTGAGTGAGATTGTTTCGGATGTTTTCACTAACGCAACATTCCAGGACAATCTTTTCATTGTTCAATTGAGGTGAGCTAACTAGGCAATGAGGAAGTGGTGTGGAATTACGTTACCCAGTTAAAGTTCCCATCCGAGTACCTGAACACGCTGTCAAACCTCAGTGAACACACCACATGTCAGGAAATTCCCGCACCATTCCTATTTAAGTCAAACTCCAAGTCTCCAAAACTCATTCACTTTGACCCACACACCCTACTGACAACTCCACTGAAAGACATTGATCCTCACTGCCTCTTTCTCCGTGTCTCTGGTCTGAAGATCAATATGCTGAACGGTAAAGTTTGTGTCCTGGCTGGGCTGTTGTCTCTCCTCTTCATCGTCACCTTCCTCCCGAGCACACAAGCAGGTGAGTGCCAACACACACACCCCTGGCAACACCCTCGTTAGGGATTTAGTTATGAATTGGTCATGTAATCGGATCCCTGATGATCTCTGCAGACATTGACGTGTAAATTGTTTTCTGTGTGTAGCGGATTGCTGTCTGAAGTACACCCGACGTCCAATTAGTTGCCGACGGCTTAAAGACTACACGCTGCAGGACATGACCTCCTTGTGTGACCTCAACGCCGTCATGTAAGTTGGCCGCGCCTTACAGAACAAATCACTGTAGTTCACAGGGTAAATCCCTAAAGTATTCATTGTTCTATTGTTCCCCTTTATGAATGAAAGACAGCAAGCAGTTTAGCCTCTTTACCATGGATTAAAAAACAGCTACGTCAATGTTATTGTCAGTGTAGGGTTTGTTGTTGTTAACTTTATTTTTAGTTTTGAGGTTGTTGTTAGGGTTATTGCCAGTGAAGGGGTTGTTGTTAGGGTTTTTGTTAGTGTAGGGGTTGTTGTTAGTTTAGGGGTTGTTGTTAAGGTTATTGTTAGTGTAGGGCGGTTGTTAGGGTTTTTTGTTAGTGTAGGAGTTATTATTAGGGTTATTTTAAGGGTAGGTCTTGGGGTTGTTTTAAGGGTTGGGGTTTTGTTAGGGTATGCACTAACCCTGGAACAATTGTCCTCTCAGAGCACGTTGCACACTATGAATGCAATTTTTGCTTTTGGGGCAAATATTCCACGAGAACAAGTCTGACGAGGGAAAAAATGCCTCATGTGACAGACCCAGACAGCATCTGAGAATGGAGAAGTGGTTGTCCCAGTCACAGACTTCCTCTAGTGTGTGTGTGACATGTGTCTTTGACAATCCACCTTGTTATTGCAGTTTCCACACACGGAAGTTGAAGAGGTTCATATGTGCTGACCCCGATCACGCATGGACCCAAAGGGTGCTAAAATGTCTGAAGTAAGTACACTTCTGTGAGTGTGTGTGTGTGTGTGCACGCATGTGTGTATATGTAGAAAACTCTGCGTGCATATTTGTCTAAGTCTGTGCATGTGTTCTTTGGTTAGGAAGCGGATTACTAAGTCCCAAAAGAAGACCAGTGACTGACCTCGTTATGACCTCATGACGACGTGAAGTGGGATGTCTCGCCAATCAAATCAACTATGACTGGAATTCAGTCAACCTGCTTTTGCGATGCACAATGACCACACGTTTCTCATTCTGAGGAGTGACTGCAAGGGGCTGTAGCTCTAGTAGTAGTTGTGGGCTTTTATACAGTACTCAATGAGGGAATTTTATCATATGAACAAGCAACTGCATAATGTAAATAAGGCAATGCGGGTTTGGTTGAATTAAGCCTGACCCCTTAATAATGTAATTTTATTCTATTTATTCTTTACCCGAGACACAGATATATTCAGTCTCTCAGTTTACAGTATAAGACCATGTTTTTTTAACCTGGTTCATATCATGCATACTGTATTTTTCATAATATCAATGATTCTGAGCTTGGTTGTAAACTAACATTTATCATAGTCTGTTTTCATAAACAGCAATTGTAGTATTCATAATACGCATGGAGAAAAACATGAAAATTGTTTTCAAACAAAGTACCACAAAATATTTTTGTGTGAAATTTTTATACGCTCTTATTAGTTTGAGCCAGACAATGTTTTTTTAACTTTGTATTTTCATTGTGTTCTTTTCTAAGTAATGTAATAAGGGACAAGTTTTATTGAGGTGTGTGTGCTGTTTGAGCTAGCTATTAAATATAATAAAATCTGTATTTGAAATTCTGTGTCCTTTGCGTGTTTTACAACCCTGTTTCCAAAAAAGTGGGGATGTTGTGTAAAATAGAAATTAATTCAAATATTTGCTAACTATTTAAACCCTATATTCAATATAAAATAATACACAGACCGAACATCAAATGTTGAAAATGTAAAATACACGCCTACTTTGAATTTCATGCCAGCAAAATGTTTAAAAAAAATGGGAAAGGGGCAACAAAAGACTGGAAAAGTTGTGTAATACCAAAACAAAACCTGGTGGAACATCTCACAACTAATTAGGGTAATTAGCCTCAGTTCATTAACATCATTGGGTTTGAGAAAGAGCATTCCAGCGAAGTCTTTCAGAACTAAAAATGGGGAGGGGTTCACCACTCTGTGAAAGACTGCAACAAAGAAAAATGTTACTCAATGTCAAAATGCAAAGGGCTTGGGGACCTCACAATATATGGTATGTAATATCATTAAAAGATTCAGCGAATTCTGAGAAATCTCTGTAAGCCAATATTGGATGGCAGTGATCTTAAAAACATTGCATTAAAAACACACACGATTCTTTAGTGGAAATCAATGAATGGGCTCAGGAACACTTCCGGAAACCATTGTCTGTATACACAGTTGGGCGTGCAGGTTAACTCTACTCTGCAAAAAAGAAACCAGATATAAACAAGATCCAGAAACACAGCCACCTTCTCTGGGCCCAAGCCCATCTTGTGGAGGCGATGTGGAAAATTGTCCTGTGGTCTGACAAATCAAAATGTGAAATTCTTCTTGGGAAACATGGATGCCTCGTTCTCCAGGCTAAAGAGGGGGTCAATCAGGCTGGATTACAGTGCACAGCATCTGTGATGGTATGGGGGTGCATTGGTGCACATGGCATTGGATCACGGGGAGCCAGCAACCGCATAACCAGCCCTGACCCCGACCCAACCGGACTAGACCTTGCCACTGGACACTCCACACCGACCACCCGAGGTGGAGCCCTAGTGCGCCGATGGTCGAGCAGGACACAACATTAAGGCAAAACATTGCTTGGGTTTAGCGTAATACCGTGCCATTGATTTTCAGCACCCGCCTCCAATTCATTCAGTTCAGAGAAGGGGTTGGAACGTTGCCCAGTGATGGCCACTCCCCTCGCTGAAACAATCGATGGCAGCAGTGCAAAAAGATAGTTTTCTATACGCCCTTCTCTCATATCAGCTCGTTATAACAAAGTTACACAGATCACCATATTTATGTAACATACTGGTGAACATCCCCTATTATTAGTACACACGTAGTTTTGACAACGGTATACGTGTCGTCAGGGCAAGGTGACATTTATCGATGTATTCGCTTCAGTTAGCTCTCCAAAAATATATTTGCTTATATTATTAAAAGATAACCTGTCATACTTATAGATTCGAACGAGCCGCTCTTCCTGTCGCGCTGACTATTGACTCAATAGTATGAGGAGTACAATCAAAAAGATGTAACCCTAACCACGTGCTTTTCGGCTGGTAGTGAAGCCGGGTGGACATACTGGGCAGAAGGAATGTGAGGTAGAACGACTTCGTTTCGATGGTGGACAGAGCTCAAGAGCCCAGCAAGAAATAATGACATCTTTGATTTGTTGTATGGCTATGTTGGCGCCTTTCCAGTTGGACGTGAGCTGTGCTTCTGATAATTACATCCGGTCTCCGGTTCATCTGTAGAGATCTGACTGTGTACGTGACTGCGGAAGTACCTCCTTGCACGCGTGTTTCTCCAAAAGGACTGCGAAGGTTACCGGTGCGGTGCTTGACAGCCGAACGGAGATTTGCGAAGGGTGACCAAGGTCTGAGAGTAACCGGAGAAAGGTGAGATAACAAATAGGTCCTGAGTAAGAATTCTATTAGCTATAAATATAACATCAGGTGATTTTTTTTCTTCCGGGGATGCTTATAAGATGGATCAATGCAAGCAATACTACTGCACTGCAGCTAGATCTAACGTTTTGTGTTATTTTGATGTACTGATTTTGATTGTCATGGGAACTTTATTTTAGCAATGCCTCTTGAACGTTGCGTGGTTAAGTACGACGTATGATGTGTCTATGAAGCTATAAGTACAAATGACGTAGCTTACGGTAACTGCTGCTATTTATACATAGTTTGCTACAATTTTATGGAAGGCCATTTGAAGTTGTGAATGTTTGTATTTAGCTAGGTAATTAGATAACGTTTCTGGTTCCGGTATATGTTACCTAGATATTGTACAGTAGCCACCAACAGATGCCAATGTCCCCATAATACGCTATGCATCAAAGGGTTTTGTCCTGATACGTTAGATTTGTATTTATATAAAAACAAATTTAGGAGTCTTGCTTAAATTGTTCCGATATGTTTATTAATGCACCTACATTTTATCAAAGAGCGCAAATCATGTGCGAACCACGCCTGTGAGTTATGTCCTTGCCATATCATTTTATAAAATGTTTCTTTTCAACTAACTAGTACTGTACAGTAATAAAATAGGACGCTATAGTAATCTGTAACGTTAAATTGCATGTTCGAGGACCGGTTTGCCGGTTTCAGCACGGCAGGACAGGAAATAACAGTTATTTCCATGTGCATACTGCACTGCAAAAGCTTACAATCCAGGAAATAGGGTTGACCGACGTCTCATAAATAGTGCGGGAGATTACTTTCTTATTCGTTTGTGTTCTTAGCGAATCATTTTATTCTTGGAAGGGACAGCTCCATATTATCCATCTAGCTGGACGTAATCATTATCAGGATGAAATGGGGGTTTCAACTCCTCCTTATTTAAGTTGTCTTGTGTAATGGCCTGTGTCCTGGAAAGGTGTGTGTGTGTGTGTTCACTTGTATTGCTTCACTTCTGGTGTCAGTTGACAGCAAAAGCAGTTATGTCTGTTTGTGGCTTTGTAACTCAACTTATGAGGAAGCATGTGCATAATTTATGTGGCGTTACACACCTCAGATCCTAGGCATTTATAGACTACGTGTCATTGAGCCTGTATGGTGTTTCTGTTGTACTGTGAATGGCTGCTCTGTTTCCAGCCAAGGTTGCCAAAGAAGTTAGTTTTGTATTTTATTCTGCACAAGGCATATTTCTAAAAGCTCCTGTTTTATATAAATTACCTACGGGGGTGCTGTGACTTGCATCTGGCGGGCAAACCTACTCAAGGTACTGGGGAAAGTTCAAAGCCTTTCTCGTGACCCCAGACGAGCAGTTGGCTTCGTTACCAGGATGTGAGTTGTGAAACTCCCAACACTGACATGAGGGGGGGGGACTCATTTTTGGACCTCTAGTTTGAGTTCTGAAATGTTGTTTGAATAAGACCTGACTAAAATAAAAACACCTTGATTATTTCTCTCTCCCTCTCTATGCCCTTTTCTCCCAGTCCAGATTCATCATGGCAGTAGTTTTCAATCAAGCAAGGTCAGCGTTTTCCAAAATGGTGGGTGACAGGAGCAATTATTTCCCTGGCATAACTCGTAGAACACACACGCGCAGACACTGCATAAACATGCAGCTGTGCTTACACCCAAGCAAACACACAATGTCTCTCCTGTGTGTGTAGATCAACAGTGAGCAATACAGCCGCTTCACTCTGCAGCCGGACGGAGTGAGCCATGTTGAGGTGAAACTGTCTGATGATGTCATAGATGACCAAGCTGTCTCGGAGCAGACCGGCCAACCGGGGAGCTCTCCCTCCTACAGGCCCCACCCCCGGCAAGATTACAGAAGAGTATGTTACCTGGCTCTCGGAACCCTCACCGTCTTCATCATCGGTACGTGCTCTTCGTCACACTCCGCTTCATCTTGTGTTCCCGGGTGACCTTGTTTGTGTCGTTTTTTTATATTTCAGACTTAAAAAGGCCAAACAGGAAATTTACTGCAAAGTATGAACTGAGTTATTTTGGTTACAAAAGTTGAACTGACTGTGGCTGGGTCCACTTCTGACCATTTGCCCACCAGATGAACAGCTGTCCTGTTTCACCTTAATACTTTTACAAATGTAATTCTCTTGGGGGGGTTTTGTGCTGTTTTTCTTTTTTACTTGTGAAGTACTCAGTAAGATATAAGTTTGGCCAACCAAGGACTTCTTTGAAGCGAAGAATAAGGATAAGGTTTAAAATTAGTCAGTAGATAGTCAGTCTGTGGACAGACTATCCAAATAAAGTGTTACAATCTTTGCCCGGTTTCTCTTCTATCTCCATTTCTGATTCATCGCTGCCTTCCTCGCTCTGCTTCAGGTTGTCTGATTGGATATGTGAGCAGCCGCTCTCCCCAGCCAGAGCCAATCCTTTGCACTCCGAATCAGGAAGCTGCAAAGGAAGCAGTACAACCCCCTTCAGTACAACCCCCTTCAGTACAACCTGCTCCAGTACAACCTGCTCCAGTGCAACCCTCTCTATCCTGGATGGACATCACCAAGCTGTTGTCTTCGAGACTGACCCTTGGCGCATTTGAGGAGAGCCTGAGGTAGCACACATTATCACAAACATGGACAGATTCACTCACACACACACACCTGACTACACTAAACTGACCTGTGTGTGTCTCCAAGGTGCCTGGAGAGCCACCAAGACCACACAGCTGGGAGCAACGGAGACGTAACTCTGGCTAACTTTGCTTTTGAGAACTTCAAGAGCCTAGAGATGCATCCCTGGGTGGACAGACACTACGTCCAGTTACAGGCACGCGACAGGTACGTGGATTTTTGGTCGTTAAGCAGGTGCACTTAACAGGAGCGACTTGCAATTAGTGAATTTGTCTTAAGATGGCTGCCCCGTGGTTGGTCGTTTCGAAGGGGGGGGGGGGCATTGCCTGGGGGAAGGGATGGGCGTGGCCTGGGGAATGGGTGGGTGTGGCCTGGGGGTAGGGAGAGGCCGTTCCCTTGTTGCTCGGTAGTCAAGCATCATACTCCCGTGGTAGGTGGGACCATGAACACACTTCATGGACTCCTGATCTTCTAACGGTCTCCAACCCTACTCCATCCCCACAGTAAGAAGCCTAATCGAGTTCTGGTGGACCAAGAGGTCGTGGGCGAGCCCAAGTCCTATCTGGCCTATAGCGCCACAGGAGCAGTTCAGGTCAGCCAGTCAGATGACCACGTCATATTATACTCGCTGTTAATCCCTGTGTGATATCCTGGCCCAACATGTGCCCACGTCCTTGGACGGTGTCGGGTTCTTAATGTTGTGTTGTTGGTGTTTTTCGGGCCTCACATGTAGGAATTGTCTCCGTTTAGGGCAAGGCGGTGTATGGTAACTATGGCCGGAAGGAGGACCTGAGGGAGGTGATTCTGGGGAATGTTCCGCTGAACGGCACCGTTATGTTACTGAGAGCTTCTGGACAGATCAGCCTGGCACAGCAGGTAAGGTGTTGAGGAGACCGACTGAGCACGCAGGGAAGGGAGGGTGTGTGGGTGGGTGGGAGCAGGGAAGAGGGTGGTTTTCAGTGAACTTAAGGGAGTTTGTTTGTTCTCCAGGTGGCTAATGTAGCCGCATTGGGAGTGTCTGCGGTTCTGATTTACCCCGACCCACAAGACTACAAGTTTAACCGAACCACTGAGTTTTTCGGACACGTGAGTGGGCGGACTACTGCGATGGCCGGGCGGACTACTGGGATGGCCGGGCGGACTACTGGGATGGCCGTCGCTGTCCTCCATCTGACAGTCTGTGTGCTTCTCCTGTAGGTCCATCTAGGCTCGGGGGATCCCTACACCCCGGGGTTCCCGTCCTTCAACCACACCCAGTTCCCCCCCACCATGTCCTCCGGCCTGCCTGCCGTTCTGGCCCAAAGCATCAGCGCGGCGACTGCTGCCGAGATACTGAAGTGAGAACAGACTCTCCCCCGCCATCTCTGCCCCTCACGCCCGCTCGCCCTCACTCACTCCCTCTCCCCCCGTGTGCCTCCAGGCGTATCGGTGGAGCCAAGGTTTCCGACAGCTTTAGAGGAGGCATGGATGACGTGGACTACACCATGGGCGGTGCCGGTGTGAACGTCACCGTGGAGGTCAACAACGTTCTGCAGAACACCGAGATCCACAACGTCTTTGGGGTCGTCAAGGGCTTTGTTGAGCCAGGTAACGGGCTCGCACCAGTGGGAGATGAACTGACAACGTGACCTTGCAAAGATCTTTGGCCCCTTAGGAAAACATATAATTTTTCATCTTCGAGTTTAGTTTGGAGTCCGGTTCAGGTTAGGGTGAAATGGAATTTTTGAGGGGAGTGAAACGCCTGATGTTTGTGTGTAGATCGCTACGTGGTTCTGGGTGCGCAGAGGGACTCCTGGGGTCCTGGTTTTGCTAAGGCCGTTGTGGGAACCACACTGTTGATGGAGCTGGCTAGATCAGTGTCTGAGATGGTGCAGAAAGGTAACTAATCTCCATGTACATTTACACACACACACACACACACACACACACCGACCTCTGTAGAAAGGTAACTAATCTCCACGTACCCACACACACACACACACACACACCGACCTCTGACACTAAACACACACACCGGTCTCTGGTGTGCGCAGATGGGTTCCGTCCAAGGAGGAGTATGGTGTTTGCCAGCTGGAGTGCTGGCGAGTATGGCAGCGTTGGTGCTACTGAGTGGTTGGAGGTAAGAACTACACACTGAAGCGCTGTACTGTAACATGTGTGTCCTTTGTTTTACTGAGGGTGAAACAAGGAGAATTGTGCACTGTGTACTTTTAGCTGTTCCTCCCTTTAAAAACAAGTGCTATCTGACTTTGGGTAAAGATTGAGGTTAGGGTTTGGTTATTGAGGTTAGGTCAGTGATGTTGAGGTTAGGTAATCAAGGTAAAACAGTTATTTTTAATGGTACTAAATTGCTAGTGCTCCCTAGATTGGAAAACCAAAGTGTATTTGTTTCACGGCAGGGTTACCTTTCTTCTCTGGACAAAAGAGCTTTCACCTATATCAGCCTGGATGGAGTGGTTGCTGGTAAGAATGTGAACTTGCGCGCGCGCGCGCACACACACCCTCCCACACTTTATGCACACAGTCCCCTTTTAATGGTGTGTGTGTGTGTGTGTGTGTGTGTGTGTGTGTGTGTGTGTGTGTGTGTGTGTGTGTGTGTGTGTGTGTGTGTGTGTGTGTGTGTGTGTGTGTGTGTGTGTGTGTGTGTGTGTGTGTGTGTGTGTGTGTGTGTGTGTGTGTGTGTGTGTGTGTCCTTTAGGCCATGGTGCTTTTAAAGCCTCGGCCAGTCCCCTGCTACTAAGCCTCCTGGAGACCACCATGAAGGAGGTGAAGAACCCGATAGGTACTGACTTGTCAATGAGTCTACATGACAAAGTGGCCAGGGTCGACTTTGAGAAGTCCGTGTGAGTACAGCACCCCAGTGAACCCCCCTCCAGCTCCCCAGTGAACCCTCCAGCTCCCCAGTGAACCCCAGCACCCCTGTG